>CABHPQ010152392.1:0-29759 GCA_902168405.1 Peromyscus aztecus | reverse complement strand
ACACACACACACACACACACACACACACACACACACACACACACACGGTAACAGAAGTTCCTGGGTGGGGTTTCTGGGAAGTGTCCATAACAGGGATTAACTTGGATAGGAAGTCACGCTTATCCATGGCCCCTTCCAGCTTCCTGTTTCCTGGAAGATGGACCAGGTGATGAGAGCTGCAGATCTTCGGTGACCGATTGATTACACTATGTACCGTGGATGGAAACTGCACTAAGGCCATTTGAGGAGAAGGGTTCACAGCACCCGTGTCTACAGAAGTATTAGTCTAGCCCTGAGCCACTTAATACGAAACCTATACGTATGAAAGAAAACTATTAACCCACTTCAGCCACTGTTACTGGTTTTGTGTTACATATACAAATGTAATCCTGGCTGGTGGCAGAGGTAACTGCCATCTTTTCCAGAAGCTTTTACTAAAGACTCTGGAAAAATGAAGGCACTAGGTAAGATTCCAGAGGGAAAGGCAGTGTCAGAAACAAAGCGGAGAACTCACGGCTTTGGTCTCAATGCAGCAGCTGCTCCGTGTGCTGGATAGTTTCATCTAAGGCCGTGATTTCTGCTGCCTCCTCTCTCCAATGGTTACATATTTTTGAGGGAGCTGTCATAGCTGACGGTGGCTGTGATTGTTGACTTTCTATATGGGACATCGCACGAGACGTGGTGTGATGAGTGTTCTATCCCACCTTCTACTTGGACGGAGTCCTTGGCCTCTGTAATTTGTCAAGGGACCCAGAAACAATAGGTGAAAGGGAGGGAGTGTCTCTTTTTCTCTCCTCAGCCCCATTCCAGGGCTGCTGTTTCATCTTGAGGGACCTCTGGGCTGGGCACAGAGAAGGCTCGGCCAGGTGCCTACACAGCCTGGCTTGCCTCCCTTCTCCTTCCTGCTGTTTGCCTCCTGGCTAGAGCCCCCCCTCAGTTAGCATCTATCTCTAGCAGAGGTGCTGATCCTCAAATCTGTCAACTGTGCAGCTCGTCAGCTGCTCTGCGGAGGGCCCACTGGGAAGGGAGGTAGCTGACTCAAGGCTACGTTTGATTTTCATACCAGCTGCAGAGCCTCCTCAACCGCAAGATCTGTCCTGCTTGCAAGTTGGCCAAATCAATCAGTGGCTTATTGAGCATCCACGCTAACCTTCAGAACTACGATTCGTTCCACCCCTGTTGCCAATGGTGGCCTGAGCCAAGTCAAATGCCCAGGCTGCCTGCATCACTGCTTCCAGGTGTAGGCAGCCTGCAGCCTTGGCACTCGGGCTAGGCACGCTTCTGACTAACCTGAATTCAGCCCTCCAGGGTCTCTCTGTGAGTCCTCACTGCTGAACAGAGAGGTAAAGCTGCCTCTGAGTGTGTCTGTCTCTAAGGCAGGGCTGGGCAAATCTTAGGAGTGAGGATTGTATAAAAAAGACCTTGGGCTCCGCGGCCCTTGCTCTCTGTTACATTTTCTCAGCTCCGCCACTGCAGGGGGATGGGAGCATAAGTGTTAGTAAGTAGGGGGGTCGACTGTGTTTCCATGAAGTGTTACTTAGAGACATGGACATCCGAATTTCATATGGTTTTAATCTGTCACAAAATATTTGTGTTTCAATTTTTTCTAACCATGTCAAAGGTAGAAACTATTCTTAGCTCATCGGCTGTGCAGACACAGGCCCAGGAGCTGGATTTGGTCCAAAGGCCATTGTTCACCAACCCCTTACCTAGAAGAAAGATAATGTGGTGACTAAGAGTATAGTATTTGTTTTGCATTGTATGTGTGGGTAAATCCTGGGGCTGTTGCTGATTGGCTGTGTAACTTACCATCAGCCCCTCCATCTTGCTAAACCCCAGTCTCCTCATTTGCATGCGCAACACAGGACGGCTCCTCAATTAACAAGATAACGGATGTGAAAGTAGATGGCCCAGTGCAGTCTGAGGGTCCACTGTAGACCCAGTATTGGACTTGACACTATGAGAGATTCTTAAGTGAACCCAACACAGCAGATTGTTCAGGAGTTGGGAGACTAGCAGGGGGAGTGGCCTTATGCCTCAGTCACTGTCGGACTCAGGAGAGTGATGTGGTCTGAAAGGGAGGCACAGCAGGAACCGTTTGTCATCTCCCTGTCACAGTGGTGCTTCCTGGGGTTTGGGAATGCTGTGAGATTTAGCGCTCTCTCTCTACAGAGAGCCTAGCTGCTGAGGTCTGCCACTGAGAGGCCGTGCTAGCTCTTCAGTTGATTTCCGCAGCCCGCAGCTGCACACTGGCATTTGAAGTTCAGCTTTCTGGTTACCTTTGCCAGCACCTCAGCCTCTTCCCTGAGCTCCCAGGCCATGAGATGGCACAACAGTACAGCTTTGCTCTACTCTGGAAGAGGGCCCAGTCCAGCCGAGTTTCTGTCAAAGAATGTCTCGCCATTGATGTTTCTGTTAGATGGGAAGGCCTTCTAACGAAGCTCATACATTCTGTTGATAAGCTGTTTACAGACAGGGTGGCGGACATGGTGATTAATGATTTCATTTGCTTAACTTCCACTTAAAACATGAGTACTGCTCTTACCATTTGGGGTGTGGGTGCTTGTTCTACCCCATCTGACCACCAATCAGAATCCTAACTGAGCTCATCATCTGGAGACCTGTAATAATTTTTGTCTTACATTACAGAATTTTCATTTTTGAAACAGGGTATGTCTCCCTATGTAGCCATTGCTGGTCTGGAACTCACTTTGTAACCAGGCTGGCCTAGAACTCAGAGAGCCCCTTGCTTCTGCCTCCTGAGGACTGGGGATAAAGGCCTGTGTCACCAACAAGTTACAGATTTTTTTTTTTTAAACTTAGCCCTTAAAGATCAAAAACAGCAGTGTGGCATGGCGTAAAATTACTGTAGCATAAAGAACAAGTATTTTAATGGCACATAAATTTCTAAATCATTTCTTTTACATAATGTATAAACTACAGAAAATACATTTGAAACCGTCGCGATAAAAGTGATGTGGAAATAGTCAGAGACTGTGCCTTCTCCAGGAAGAACTCACAGATCTCTTTCACATTCCCACTGTCTGCCTTTGTTTCCTGAGTTCTTCCTGAATCTGCGGCACCACAACTCCTTGGGTGCTCCACACTGCTCAGATCCTGCACTGTTCTGGGCCCACTTGACCCCTCAAGCTCTGAAATCAGGTGTTTTATGCCAATCACAGAGCCGTCTCTGCCTTTGACAGCGTTACTCGGGTTCAGCTTTGAAAGCAGTGATCTTTCTGTTCTCTCTCTTCGCAAACTCTTTAGGAAAGTCCTTTATTCTAACACTAAAATGCCCAGCGCTGCCAGTTACCTTGGGGATCACTTCATTTTTGAACTGTTACAGTTCCTTTCTGCGGTAGTGACGCTTTGATCTGCCTTCTGCTGTGATGGCAGGATGGGTTTTTGAGCTTATTCTAGAATTCTGAAGTATGAAAGGAACTTCCAGGTTGGGTATGGCATGAAAAGCTTGGCTACGCTGGGCTGCCATGTGACACAAATCCAAGGAACGCTATTCTCTTCATTGCCTACATGAGTGTGGCAGCCTGGAGTTAGGTACTGTACAACTTGCCTGATAAGATGCAGCCAACTTGGACCAATGGTCAGGGCTCATTTGAGTCCTGGGGTGGTTTTGGTGATGCCGTTCAGAGATGGTGGGGCATGTTTGAGGCAGGGTTTAGTGTAGAGTAGTTAGATTATTGGCATCCATGCCCTTTGAAAGCATTAAGTAGTTCTTGTGGAATCCCAGTTGGTTCCCATGAACATGCATTGCTATGAGAGAGTAACGGTGGCCCCTACCTTCTCTCCATCTTCCCGTTTATCACGTGATCTCTTTGTGTGTGTTCCTTTCACACAGTGTCTACCATAAGAGCTGACTAGAAGCTGAACAATGGAGCCCTCCAGTCCTAAGTTTTCAGCCTCCAAGCTTGTGAATTAAATAAGTCTTTTTTTTTTTTGGCACACGATCCAGCCTCAGGCATTTTGTTTTAGCATTGGCAAGCATGCTAACACTCTCATGAAAAAGAATAAGGAAGAAAGGAAGAAGAAATAGAATCTGTAAAGGGACAGTTGTACTAGTCCTCTTCTAAAAAATTTAAATACACTAACTCCTTTAATTACGAAATTATGGGAGAATTGGCTTATTCATTGAGGAGTGATTGCTTCCTGCAGTGTGTCCATCACTGTCCTTATACAAGGGTGGAACAAGCCAGAAGCAGGAGTCCTTCCCCCATACAAGGTGTAGCCTAACGAATTTGGGTGACAGCAGTCAAAAGGCCAACAGTGCTACGTGTGGCAGGACCAAAGCATAATGTATGCAAAACGGAAATCGCTGCCAGGCCTTCTGAAAATCCATCCAAACTTCCAGCTGCAGGAGCTTGAACATGCAACCTCACAGTTAACATGTCACCAAGGGGCTTTCCTGCTAACCTTAGTTTTCATCAGAAACTCCAGATCTCAGCTCCCTGACACTGGAAGAGCAGGCCACGTTTCCACCGCTGAGACTGTCAGATCTCCCTGCTGAAGGCTTCCCTTCAGGCCACTCTTCCTTTCTGCCTGTCTGTCTGCCTTTGACTCTGGCCTAGGCCTTCTAAGCAGCCTGTGCTGAAGAGCGAGGCCTTCATCTCTGTGAATACAACGCATCCTGTATCTCCTTGTGTTTGTATAAAATAAGTCTCCCCTCCCCCTTCTCTCTTCCTTCCTCCCATCTCCTGGAGGAAGGAGGTAGCTTCACGTCTAATTTTGTTTGTAGCCCCCTCCACAGCCTCCACTCCTGTGCCTAGCACACACAGCAGGTGATCAATAAATGCTTTTGAGTAAGGAGCTGACTCACCGCCAGCACTCTGGCCCTTGGCTCAGTTGTACTGTGGCATGCAGCCTTCCAAGGAAAGCTGTCTTGGCTTTCTTCCACAGAGCTGGTATGAATTTCAATGCTAGACCTTCAAAGGAAAAACTCAGAAAAAAAATACTTTGGATAATTGTGGGGAAAAAAAAGAAAGGAAGAAAACAAAGAGGCCCAGTAGATGGGACCCCTAAGGGCCCTTGGAAATTTTAGCAAAATATAAGCTAATACCTGGTACTTACTATAGGATGCACATGCATGTCTTGTGTGTGTAAATATGTGTGTGTGCATGCCTATGTGTAAATATATTTTCACAACTATCTTATGACATAGGTATTATCACACTCATTTTAGAAAAGACCAAAGTGGAGGCCAGTAACCTATTCCAAACCACACAGCCAGGTTGGAGCATGAGCTGTGTGCCTTGCACTGTGTACCACTCCCCCGTGTGTGTGTGTGTGTGTGTGTGTGTGTGTGTGTGTGTGTGAGAGAGAGAGAGAGAGAGAGAGAGAGAGAGAGAGAGAGAGAGAGATGGTGTGTAGACCACCCTCAAACCATTTTAGAATATAGCATTATATATAAGTGTAATGTTCCTGTGGCTTTTCTGTGATCAATCATGGTATGTGATTGATAGGCACCTGGCTTCTAAAGACAATGAGTTTAGCTCAAGAATATTTTTAAATAAGTTCCTGGCAAAACAGCCTAGACTAAGAGATAACTAGTGTCCAACAGCTCCACGTGGGGAGCCTTTTGCTGTCTTTAGTTCTTTACCTTTTCGATTAGAAGCTCTTCCCTGGCGGACTGATTTCTCTGTTGGGAGCTGAAGACATGTCCCTGTTAGTTATCCTACATTTTAATTTTGTCCTCGAGGCTTTTCTTCTCTCCCATCTTTTGGTACTCAGACAACTTATCAGTAAGTTAGAACAGTCCCCTCAGGGACATCGAAGTTTCAGAATTTCAGATTTCTGAAATCTGGGACTGGAATGAACACTGGCCTGCTTTCACTCTGAACAGCCTGTGTCTGTTCCCCACGGGGTCGCTCCACTCTGCAGAGGGGATCCAGTTATGTGGTTCCATAAACGTGCAAACATTGCTTTAAGGAGCATTGATTGGCCTGTGCCTGTCTGCTTCTGACCCTGGTTGAGACTGGCAGCAGGAACCCTCCCTTGCTCTTCCTCCTTGTTGTTCTTTTGTGTTTCTCTTCCTCAGTCCTCCTTTCCCTAGCCTGCTCCTCCTCGCTTTGGTTTCTGGGCAGCTGCTACTGTGAAGACAGTGCAGCTCCCATCTGCTTCCAGCATATGGGATCAAGGCTGTTGCTTCCAAAGTCCTCCTGTTTGCTGTTCAGAGCAGGGTGGGTTACTGTGTGGAAGGAAGGCAAAAACTTGCAGCATAGTCTATATAGTTTTTAATGTAGATGAAAGCAGATGATCAACCTTTCTCTCCATCCATCCATCCATGCATCCATCCATCCATGCATCCATGCATCCATCCATGCATCCATCCATCCTCTACCCATCCACCCAACTAAGTAACCATGTCCTAACTTCTACCACAGAAATTCTGAGTTTTTTTTCATACACCTATATAATAAAATATAAAGTTCACAGTCCAATAAAAATAGAGCAGCCACAGAAGGCTGGGGCCTACATGAAATTAAAGCACAAACCTGCAAATTAAAGGACCCATAAGTATTATTATTAATTCATGGCACATCCATATGCACAGCACCCCCCGTGGCAACACAACAAAACAAAATAACATAGCAAAAATCCATACATAAATGTAATTTTTAATTAAAATATTGAATGGTAAGCCATATCTTTGGGTTTAGTTTTCCTGACTTTGGATTCATGGAGGAGAACACAGGTGGATGGATGTCAAGCAGAAGGAATCGATTGAGCTATTGTTGAGTCCATTGGTTGTTGAATTTGTGGATTGCTTGCCATAGGAGATTAGATCAGATTGTTAGGGAGGCTGATGATACAGTGGATTCTGGGGGCATCTTCTCTAATCAGGCTGATGATACAGTGGATTCTGTGGGCATCTTCTCTAATCAGACTGAGAACACAGTGAATGCTATAGGCACCTTCTCTAATCAGTCTGTAGTGGTAGATGCCATACTCCAAGCCTCCATAGTTCTTTGCTGGTTATAGGGGTTATTTGGGGAGGTAGATAGTCACCTTCATAGCTGAAATCTCACTAAGGACTGGTTAACCTAGTCACATTATAAGTTGTTTGGGAATGATTGTGGCTAATTGGCTAGGAGTTATCACACAGATTTAGAGATGAAGTTCTCTTAATGAGTACACAAAATGAGTAAATAAAGTCATTGGCAAGAAACCCTACAACGTCTACAAACTACCCATTCAATTGAAAGAAAACAAGTAACAATGTGTGCTCAGCTATAATTCTTCCTGGCTTTTGTGAGTTCATGCTGCTTGGAGGTGGACAGAAGCCCCTGGGAGCTTCAGACTTACTCAGATGCCTCCAAGGTGAGGTAGGAGGATTGTGGAAATGCACCAAAAAGGTTGATTACAAATACCAGTAAGTGTGGACAACTGGCACTGCAGGAGATGTTGGACCTTTCCAAAGATGGCACTTGCTGCTTCCTCCAGAGGGACTGAGCTGAGAGAGAAGCTCAAGCTCTTGTTCCGTGTCATGTGTTCTTAGGTGGAACTCACAATTCCTATGAGAACCTTCTGAGGTTTGAGACACAAATGGTCAGGTTAAGACAGAATGTAACCTCTGCTCAACTTCATCCAGGCAATGACCTATGGGAATACAAAAGAGAAAGCTAAAAGGGAAAGGGAATGAGCTAAGACCCATGAGTATCCATGCTCTTCTCCAATTATCATAGGTACATTTCAGTGAGAAATATAGAGGTACGTTCGGGGCTCTGAGGAATGAAGATAAGATTCATTTCTTGAGCAGGATGGCAGTACTCCTAATCAGTGTTAAATCCACACTTGGGAACAGAACTAGTTCCTAAATATCAAATGACAAAGCTAACAAAGCTGGCACTTGTCATCCAAACTTGTGTTTTATGTGACTTGAAGTACCTCAGCTTCTGAGTTCAAAATACCTTCTTCTTCACGGCAACAGGTGCAGGATTTCTTACCTGAGTTTAAGGGGGTTTCTGTTCCATTTGTTTACAGATAAAGTATAAAGAGAAACTGCAGGGAGTAATTTAAAGCTACCTATTATGCAAAGTGTTCACTCAGTCAAATTAAGTGCCCCGAGCATAGGTCTATTGATTCAGGCTAAGTTACCCTGTGGTCAACAGTTGACTCTTAACTAATCTACTGGTTGGCTTATGTCCAGCAGTGTTAACAGCTTAAGGAGCCATGAGTCTGCTGGTGTGGTTGGGGAACCCGAGCTGAAAACTATGGCAGAGTCAAAGATTCAGCATGTCACAGAAGCAGACACATTACATCAATTGCTTTGTAGTGGCATCTTCCCATGCCCCCCTGCCGCTGGAAGCATGATGTGGGCTTAAGCTACTCTAAGATTCAAGAAGCCAAGCTTCTTGTGCATGGTTCAGCTTCCTCTAGTTTGCTCCCTGTACACTGGGTTTTTTCATTCCTACCTTCTCTGTTTTTATTTTCTCTATAATGTTCTAGCTCTTTTTGGTAGCAGGCCACTATGACTTGGCATACTGTTTTCTTTTGTCTTTAATCCCTCTTTTCTTCTGATCAAAGACCCAAATTTCCTCTTGGGTTCACACATGGTGGGTACAAGTCTAATCAACTGGCATTGATCCCTGGCCATAAAAATAGAGACAGAGAGGGATTTCTAACTTTGTCTGGATCAACAAGACAACCTGGAGATATTCTTGGGACATCTTGAAAGACCTGAGTTGAGGAACTAGTTGATGGAATCCTGAAGCTATTGGTGGTTGTTGTGCCCTCTGAAGAGGAAGCCTGTCTAAGACTGAGGATAAAAGAGGAATAGAGAGGAGGAAGGGGACCAAGGGCAAACAAGGAAGGCAGAGCAAGTTATACGAACAGCCAACTGGAGAGCTCCTGGACACAGCCACTCTTAAAAGTGGAATTTGATCCTGTGTTTCACAGTTTTGTACCATGAGTTTCTCCTTTGATGGAACTTCAATTTTCTACCACTGGCCAACAAAACAATTTTCACTGATGTAGCTTTTCCAGATTTTTTTTCTGTTTTGTCTTTCTCCTCTCTCTCTCTCTCTCTCTCTCTCTCTCTCTCTCTCTCTCTCTCTCCACTGTTAACCCCTAGTGTTCTTGTCAGCATATATATGTTTTTCGAGACAGGAGTTTCCCTGTGTAGCCCTGGCTGTCCTAGAACTCACTCTATAGACCTGGCTAACCCTTGAACTCAGAGATCCACCTGCCCCTGAGTGCTGGCTAGAGTCATGCCTGGTCTGATTCAGACATTCTTAAACTTTAGGTATTCCTCTGGATGGGCAGGGCATCAGAACCAGTGTACTAGGTAGGAATTCCCAAGGATTAGAGACCTGGACTTGACTCAATATTCAAACAAATGAAAACCACTTTTCTTGCCTTCCTAAATTTATAGGATTACTATTTTACCAACTCTTGAGTTGCTGTTTGCCTTCCTGGTAACTGCTTAACTCACTTTGGAGATATTCATGGAACACGTCTCTACTCCACAGGACATGAGTCCAGTTATTTTTACAGACACTTTCTTGGAGAGGTGACAGATGTGTAGACACTCCCTCATGGTCTTTCTGAGTATTTTGCACTAATATTTTGGTTGGATAAAAACAGTGATAGATAAATGTTATATAAATCACAGAGTCCAGGTTTGGTTGTCAGTTGCAGGGAAGGCTTTGCCGAGACAGACGGAAATAACACTTTCCATTCCTTAGAGCTCCTAAGTTCCAGGGTTTTAAGAGAATCTGGTATGACACTTGCGTTCAAAGAATGCTGATAAGTCCTTTCCAAGAGGAGACAAAAACACTAAGAGGAAAAATTACCTTGAAATTAGGTGACACTGTTCATTTTCCTAGTTTTCTCATGTATACCATAGGACTGCTCAGTATCTTACAATGGCACTCTTTTTTCCTCTGTGTTTAGGGACTCTGCTTTGAATCTAAGTCATTGGTTACTTCACTAAGTACCCCCACTTGTGTTAAGATTAAGAAGGGCCTCCTGAGAAATTCCATATGGCAGCACAAAGCCCACGTGGGTACAGGTTTGGATATGTTCATTTCTCTATCCAGCTTTGAGTCTACGTCTCCATGACTTTCACTGGAAAACCATATACAGAGCTTGGGAAATACCTTAAATTTTACCTTGTAATTACTTACCTGTGAGAGTCAGGATGGAAAAAGTATATGGACTGTCTTATATCATTATTATATTTCTTTTCATTAAAAACAAAGACTGTCAGAAATAGGTTACACTATTACAAGGTTCAAATGATGACTAGATACTGAATAGATTTAAAACACATGATGAATTAGGGATAACTGGGTTTGGTTAGTGATTCTCATCAATGTGCCGGATAGTTTTATGTCAGCTTGACACAAGTTGAAGTCATCTGGGAGGAGCAAACCTCAATTAAGAAAATCCAGCCATAAGATCTGGCTATAGGCAGCCTGTACGGCATTTTCTTAATTGGTAGTTGATGGAGGAGAGCCCAGCCCTTTGTGGGTGGTGCTATACCTGGGCTGGTGGTCCTGAGTTCTGTAAGAAAACAGAGTGAGCAAGCCAGTAAGCAGCACCCCTCCATGGCTTCTGCATCAGCTCCTGCCTCCAGATTTCTGCCATGTTGGAGGTCCTGTCCTGGCTTTCTTTGTTGACAAACAATGACATGAAAGTGTAAGGTAAATATAACCCTTTCCTCCTCATATTGCTTTGGTCATGGTGTTCACCACAGCAATAGTAACCTCAACTAAGGCAATCAACTGTAATCAATTAACCCTTTCTTTTTCGTTTAAAGGAATGACTGAACTCAAATAGCTAAAATTTTCCATCTCCAATTAAAGAAGAAATAAGCTCCCAATTCTAAATTACTGTTTGGAGAAAAACTGGACTAGCCACGGATTACGAATGGAAATGTAACCAGGAAGAAGAAAAAGGGTGAGGGTAGAAAGAGAAGGAGAAGAAAGAAGAGACAGGAATAAGAAGAAGAGGAGGAGGAAGAAGAGGAAGGAGGAGAAAGCAGAGAGGAGAAGGGAAGAGAAATGTCCCATGAATTCATTTTCTCAAGCACACAGTGGCATTTATTGGGTGCTTACTAAATGCCACATATTTCTTGAAGCATTAGGAATGAATGAATGAATGGAGAACAATTGTTTTATCTCCACTGAAATCTTTTTGTCTTGTATCATATTGAGCAAAACAGAATAAAATAAGTAACATCATATTGTCAGTTGTGTATGTCATGCTGTGATTTGGGGACATGCTGTGATTTGGGGACATGTGGCCAGGACAGCTGAATCTGTGAGACAGGTATTACCCCTTTCTGGCACAGAGAGATGCTGGGATCTTGGTAAACAAACTCTCCATATTGAAAGCCACACAGACCGTATCGCTTGTAAATAGAAGCTATTTAAGAGAAGCAAGCAAACAAAACCAGACCCCTTCAATCTGGTCTTGCAAAAGGAACAAAAAGGAATGTGTCTGGGAAGTCTGCATTGATCCACACATATAACTGTGTGCTAAAACTGAAAACTAGTGCCTTGTCAGGGAGAAACTTACACTTGAGAATCAGAGGGAAATAACTGCATGTGGCTAAAGCAAGGTGCCGCCATGCCCTTGGTTAAGATCTACGTGACGGAAGAAATCACACTTATGTATCACTGGTGGAGAGAGCATACAGGCTGCTTCACACGACAGTCCTAGTGGGTCACCCCCTTTGAATAGAGTGTGGATGGGCGTGTCCTTTGAACATTCTCGCTTTTCCCTTGACACCTGCACCTAGAGGGTCGTCCCCATCCTTCTCTGCTCTGTGAACTGCCCTCAGACTTCTGGGAAATACTGACCAGGGATCTCTTTACTGCAGAGGAGCAGGTCCTAGCCATGCCCTCCCAAACCTTTTCCACCCTGCGCTGCAGAGGCAGCCAGTGCGCAAAGGTCGCCAGTGCGCAAAGGTCAGCATCCCTACAGACTGGTCTGTGTTCTAAACAGCTGCCCATTCTTCTCTCTCAGGAAGAGTTCTGACTCTGGAAGTAGCTGCGGATGATCACACCCTCTCAACACAAGGTATCTGCAGATCTAAGTCTCTTTCATCTAAAACAACAGCCTACCTTCCAGAATGTTCTTCCATTGTGCTAGACTTAGAGATCCTCTCACTTCTTTTAACTCCAAGTCAGCTTGGAGCATGGGAAAAGCAAGGATAATGGATTAAGGTTTCTTTTTTAAGATTCCCTGAAGTCCTTCCTTGTGAAGCTAAGGGGGGGAATCAATAATTAAGGTGGTTTTCCACTGAACAGAGGTTTCGTGTGTTAATTTTTTGCATTGTTGTATACCTTGTGGAAACACTGCCTGTGCTTTACATATTTATTTAACCCCTAATATAAATGTGTGGGTGAGCTGCTAAGGCCTTGTCCTGCTGAAGGTAATTCCTGCTCCCCTGACTTCCCAAGTCCAGTCAATCCAGTCCATAGCTCAAACTTGTCCAAGAAAAGGCTCTGATTCCTGCTTTATCAAATATGAACCTCTTGACAGGACTGTAAAATGTTGTGACTACTGTGTATGTTGTGGACTGAATTCTGTCTGTTCAAATTCGTATGGTAAAACCCTAAACCCCCAATGTGACTGTTCAGCCACGTTCATCTTAGAGTAAGAAAGTAATGGAAGGTAAATGAGGTGGCTAGGTGGAGTCTTCCTACTGGAAGATTAGCGTCTGTATAGCAAGAAACACAAGAGAGCCCCCTAGCTTGCTCTGTGCTCTGTGAGTACACAGCAGGTCAAGATCCTTTCAACAAATCCAAACTAACTGTGTCCTCGATCTTGGATTTCCCAGACTCTAAACCTATGAAAAAAAATTTTCTATTGTTTTATCCTTCCAATATGTGACATTTTGTTATGGAAGCTGTCCTGGTTGGGTTTTGTGTCAACTTGACGAAAGCTAGAGTTATTTGGGAAGAGGGAACCTCAGTGGAGAAAATGCCCCCACTAGTTTGCCTTTTGGGCAAGCCTGTATGAGATTTTCTTAGTGACTGATATGGGAGGGCCTAGCCCATTGTGGATCCTGCTGCCCATGGGCAGGTGGTCCTTAGTTGTATAAGAAAACAGGCTGAACAAGTCATGGGGAGTAAGCCAATAAGCAGCACTCTTCCATGAGCTCTCCTTCAGTTCCTGCCTCCAGGTTAATTTCATTTTACAGCCTGTAGTCACCTTTGGTCATGGAGTTTGTCACAGCAATAGAAATCTAACTAAAACAGAAGCTTAAGCAAACTATGACAACACTAGTAATAGAATGAGATGGACTTTTAAGACAGGCATGGTGGCGCACATCCAGCACTCAGGAAACCGAGGTATGAGGACTTCCATGCGTTCAAGGCCAGCCTGGTCTATAAAGTGAGTTTCAGGCTGGCCAGGGCTACATAGTGAGAACTTGTCTGAGAGAGAGAGAGAGAGAGAGAGAGAGAGAGAGAGAGAGAGAGAGAGAGAGAGAGATTGACTTTTAAAAAGAATACCAAACAATGGTGTCAATGCACTCAGATTGGTCCTTATTGTGTGAGTATATAGGCATTGTGTGGCTGCTGACACACAGCTCCCTTGGAGGCTCTTATCTGCATTCTCCTTTGGAGACAATTGGTGAGCATCACAGATCAGCTCTGAAACTTTAATAATTATAAAAACTACTATCACTGGACAAGAAAAAATAGTACTTTTCAATTGGCCACATCCCTTACTCACCAAATTAAACAACCAGTATTTGTGGCTGAACTAAAAACTCAACTTTCCTTCAAAGGGTGGAGATCTGTAACTGTACAGAATTTTCTAAAGACTGTTTGTTGAACAAATTAATTTGCCACAGGCTTTGAAAGCCCAAACAATGGAAATGCCCGGGACTCAAAGACCTCACAGATGGGTGACAAGAGCTGCTGCTGGCAATCTCTGAGAATCCAGGGAGAGCTGGAGAGGTGCCAGAAGGAGCTGGATAAATATTGTCTGATATCTTTTTGAGGGAGAAAAATGCAAATACAAGAAATTATAATTTACAGACCTAGTAATTTTGATCCCCCATAGAATTTGATCAGCAAATAATTAGGTCTAGAATTTGAGGGAAAATAGTCAAATATATTAAGATCTGAGCCTAGGAAGGATCTCTGAAAACAAGTTGGAGAAACAGAGCAAAATGGCAGCACAGTTGAGGGCCATGCAGTGTTTTACAAAGGTGAATGAGTCCACGTAAAAAGAGGTAACAAAGGGAAAAGCTAACAATAAAATGTTCAATAAAAAAACAGGCTGTGAAAGAGTAGGGCACAATTCTATCGCCGTAATATAGAGGTAGAAATAAATATGCAAAACTCCTAGGAGGTTCACAGAATATTATTAGTGATTGTATTTGTGAATTTCTTTTCTTTTTTGACTTTCTTTTCAATATTTCTAAATTCGGGTGGTTAAGTTATAGACAAGTTATTTTTAATAGTGAAAGAAGGTGTCAAAAGATGAACACACAAGAGATCAGAAGTATTGATTAATGTGTTGACTCTATGTGGAGAAGGATACCAGGAACGGAGCTCTTACTGTAATGTAGAATTCTTGCAAATGTTGCTACATTCTACTAACTGAGTTCTCAGAAGTGTCTTGTCATCAGAACCACCAGGGACACACTTAACAGTATGGATGATGGACTCTGTCATTCTGATACAGTTACCCTGTGATAAGGCTCTGGGATCCAATCATGGGGAATTGATTATATTATAGTATAACCATAAAAGTTGAAACCATTCATCCATTAACAGTGAGGCAGAGGGTATTATCCCATGAGGGTCATTCATAGCATCAAAAATGAAGATAAATGGTTTTAAGACTATGTATGCTTTTATAAATAATATATTTTTACATATACACGCACATAAAATGTTAGTAGTGATTACTTGGTCATATAATTGAATTGCTGCCTTAGTTCCTTTTTACTAGTTCCATTTTCTCAACTTTTTAGACACTTCATTTGTTGGGTTGGTGACTATTTTAAAATCATTATTTGCAAAAGATAAAGTGTTGGCATAAAGTTTCAAAATGGAGATCAATTTTTAACCAAAGAATTACTCTGATTTCATAAAAAAGAGTTCTACAATGGAAGCACCAGTAGGGTAAGGGTTTATTCAATGGGATGGACCCTTCCAAACTAGGGAAATAATCACTACTCAGGGTACAAGGCATGATGGTTAATATTGTCAATTTTACAGGATCAAAACTCACCTAAGAGACGAGCTTATAAAGTTATCCGTGAGGGATTTTTTAGATTTTAGAGTTTTAGTTCTGGGTTATTTGAGGTGGGGAGACAAACCCTAAATGTGAGTGGCCCCGTTCCCAGACAGAACAAAAGGAGGCCCAGCTGAAGAGCAGCACTTCTCTAATTCCTAACGACACATGCAACGCAGCCAGCCACCTTCAGCTCCTTCCACTTAGGATACCCTCAAACCCCAAGCCAAAATAAAAACCCTTTCTTCTTTCCTTCTTTCAAGTGGCCTTTGTCTATCATTTTGTCATAGTGATGAGAAAAGTAACGGATACACATGGGAAATTTAATCCACCAGGCATTCTTCACTGTACGCTTGTAGATTGCATTTCTTCAGACAGAGTAGGCAGCCGTTATGCGTGTTTCCATGTTGTCCAGGAGGATCTTTTTCACACCTGCCCCAATAGGCTAACACCAGGGCCTCAAAAGGCTGTTTTGCTCATCAAAAATAGCTCCCCAAGCTCATTAGTCATTTCAGACTTATTTGTACAATGTTATCACTGTATTTTGGAGACTAGAGATACATAAGATTTCAACACTTAAATAATACCTTCAAAGAGCTGGATTTAGATAGAGAGAGATTTAGAGAGATTTTTAAAACTTGACAAATTCAGTCAATACCAGTAGTAAGCCATGAAATTAGAATGAAGATCATCATGCCTGGTTGTGATGAGAATTCTGGAGCCATTTGGAAAAACAAAAAACAACAACAACAACAACAACAAAAAAAACACCTGTTC
Organism: Peromyscus aztecus; assembly: GCA_902168405.1. NCBI lineage: Eukaryota > Metazoa > Chordata > Mammalia > Rodentia > Cricetidae > Peromyscus > Peromyscus aztecus. The sequence goes on along the minus strand of CABHPQ010152392.1, from coordinate 13,766 downwards.
TTCCTGGCACAAGAGTACCTACCAGAAAATGGCCCAGGTAGACAAATCTCCCCAGATAGTTCTGAATTTTGAGACATGGTGATTTGCAGGAATTATTCTTTCCTGGTGTTCCCAACATCATGAAGAAAGGTGAGGGCAGGGTCCCCAGGTCAAGAGCCATAGCCAGGACTAACTGAAGAGGAAATCATGGGAGTTATGCATGGCAGGAGAGCTGAGGGCGCAGGGCAGGTCTCTACACAGAGGGAGCGAGTAGAGAGGGCAGAAAAGCAGAGGCATATGGGATTGCAAGAGATGGGTCTGGAACGTGAGGGCTGGTGCTTATCATGACCCGGGAGCACATGGGCACTAGGGACCTGACCACAGGCTATAGGGGGAGGGGAGACCCAGTGGAAACACCGTTGGTGGAGGGGGTTGAGGTCACAGAAGGTGAAGGCTGCTAAGCAGGATTCAGGACACATACCTACGTGGGAGCCACAGAGTTCTTTGAGAGCACACATTGGATTATCAGAAATATAGCTAGTGGGATTTTTTTTCCTGCTTCCACTTCTGTATTTTCTCCTGAAATAATAAAATACATTCTCTTGTACTCACATAGTCTGTTATTTTGCCTTCCGCTAGACAGCTGAAGAATACAAAATGAGAGCGGAAAGAGCTGTGGCTACAACATAGAGTGAGGGTTTATATATGTGTTGTCCTTTACTATTCTCAGAGGCTTCTTAACATCAATGATCACATTCTCTAGCACACAGGCCATGTGCATGCATGTGCGTGTGCGTATGCGTGTGCGTGTGTGCGTGCGTGCGTGCGTGCGTGTGTGTGTGTGTGTGTGTGTGTGTGTGTGTGTGTGTGTATAATGAAGGAGTAGCTCATCTGGAGAATCAGGATAGCCCAGTCTCTGCCTGGGGCTCACAATGCTCTTATTTGACATTTCCAAATGCAAATATGTCAAAAATGTGTAAACCAGGGTGTCCCAACTCAGAATGGGACACATTTCCACCTTGCCCTTCCTTATCATGTGTATATTCAGAAAATATATGCCATTTTTTCTCTCCTAATATTTTCCCAGTTGGGATTTTGTGCACACTACAATAGCGAGTTCTATGGTTTTTAAGATGAAGATATGGGTCTGCTTATTTTCCTTGAAGATTTTATTGCATTTTCAAACACATTGAAATGATGCAAGAATCAGAAAAATAATGGTTAGTGTTCATCCAGCAGGCAGATGAAGCTTCAGCCATGTAGTACTTCTAGAACAGAAAAGATGCTTTACACTTAGGGAATAAATTGATTTGGTTCACACCTGTGGACACCTTGGGCAAGTTGGGTGATGAGGAATAGGTGATATTTCCTTGTGTGGATGCTCAAGTGAGAACCCCAGACTGCCACCATCACCAGCAGTGACACCTGATTTATATCCCAGTTACTAGATTGTCAGGTTGTAGGCCAGTTGCTCTATCTGTCTGTGCCTTGTCCTCACGGAGGACCATGGACCCATTCACTGGTGATGTTTGAAGCTGGGTGGATGATGTGAAGCCCTTGGTACAATGTTAGGCAATGACAACATTATCTATACTGCTGGTGTTTGTGGATTTATAAGCACTTTTCTTCTCATCAAGAATGCTACCCTCTCTGCCTTCTTCCTCATATCTTCATGACTGTTTTCTGAGCTCTGTTTTCCTGTTGAGGCTGATGATTCTTAGCAAGACAGCCCACGCCTGTATGTTTTCTTCCTTTCTCTTTTGCTATAATTACTGATCTATGCTCTCAGCTTTCCTGTTAGTAAGGGACCCTGAGCACCTATCCCATCAAGACCTAGGCTTTAGCCTATTGTGCGTAGTAGGGGTCAGAAGTATGGGTTCTGCTTAGAATTATGTAGATGGGCTACAGAGACTCAGCCTCAATTTCCCCATGTCTTTCAGGCTATGTCTCCCTTGCCTAAGCTGTCTATAAAAGCCAGACATTGGTATTTTGGTTGTTGCTTTATTGGTTGTTGCTGCCCTTTACCTTTCCCAACTATTTTATTTTTTAGTGTCAGGGCATAATGCAAGATTTCTTACTGCTTACCCCCACGCAAGACTCCAGAGCCCCATCGCCTTTAGAGACAAGGTAATGCTTGCATGGGGTGACTAACCACATACTGTTTGAAGGAACCTTTTCAAGGCCAGAATGGAAACCAAGCTTTGAGAGAATTGCCACTTGGACATAAATGTTCACAGCAACGCTGTTCAAAATAGCCCCAAAGTGGAAGCAATTAGCCTTTCAGCTAATAAGTGTATAAATAAAATGTGGTATTGCCACATAATAGAATATTATTATTCATACTTATGTGATTCGTAAAGCAGGATAGAATGCTGACATCTGCATTCACTCGGGTGAAGCTCAAAAACACAGCAAGCGAAAGGAACCCGTCACAAAAGGTTGTGTGAGGGATTGTATTTATGTGACATGTCTAGAATATGTAAATCAAAGGGACAGAAAGTACACAGTGGTTGCCAGAGCTGTGGCCAGGTGGGAGGGGACAGAAAGGGCTGCCTAGGGGGACAGAGGTTCCTTCGGTATAGTGGGAATGTCTTGGAACTAGATAGAAGTAATGGTTGTACCACATAATGGGTATACTAATGACACCAAATTGTACTCTTCAAAATGGTTAATTTGATGTTATGTGAATTTTACCTCAATAAAAAAAAATTAAGCTTTGAGTGCCAAGGACTCCAGAGACTGAATGTTCCATGCTTTGAGACACAGAATAGGCGAGGCACTTTATTGCCACATAATGAATAGCTCTTCATGAGGCACTCTCCTCTCGTTTTTCTCTCCCATTGGCTCCACAGGTGCTGACATTGGTTTCGTTTGCTAAATCGATCTGAATGGCGAATGATTGCTAGCACATTGTGTGACTGTTGTCCAATATTCTTCTACTTGTTAATTTGCCAGAATGCTCAAAGAATTAAGCCGCTCATCTCACAGGCAGGGATACTGGTCCTGGGGATCGGCAGTTGTGACATCCAGTCTCATAGTCCCCCTCTGCCCATTGTATGATCTTAACTCAAACACAACTTGCCCAGCACCATTCTCTTCACCCATGGTCCTTGAGCTTGACAACATTATTTCCCCAGGTGAGTACAATAGAATTTTGAAATAACAGCCCCAGTGGCTCCTGTCTCTGTCTGTGTCCCCCTTCCCTTGCCATAGAGCTGTCTTTCTCTTTCAGAGGCTTTTTAGCCCTTAACTCTGTGCTGGCCTTGTCACAGAGGCAATGTTCTCTACGAGTTTCAGGGTCCTAGACTTCAGCAAACCTATGGATCCTGTGCTCAAGTTCTCATGCCCAAGACTTGCCTGCTGGAGCTGGGGTACACAGGGGGAAAGTGAAGCATACCAGCCAACAGCCAGCACCAATTGCCAGAGTCAGGGCCATCTTGGAGCTCCGTGGCCAACCAACCCTTGGCAACACACAGACAGAGGGACGGTGTTGTCGGTTGGTTTTCACTCTTCTGTCTTAGTTCTTTGGCTCTTTTGGTGGCCGCCACTCAGCTCCCAAACAAATCACACACAGAGGCTTATTATTACTTATAAATGCCCAGCCTTAGCTTGGCTTGTTTCTATCCAGCTTTCCTTAACCTAAATTCTCCCATCTACCTTTTGCCTTTGAGATTTTTCCTTTTCTTACTTATGTATATCTTAATTTCACTCTTACTCCGTGGCTGGCCGTGTGGCTGGCTGGCTGCGTGACTGGCTGGCTGCGTGGCTGACTGGCTGTGTGACTGGCTGACTAGCTGTGTGGCTGGCCCCTAGCATCCTCCTCTCCTTGTTCTCTTGCTCTTTCTTTTTCTCCTCCCACATTTCTCCTTCTATTTATTCTCTCTCTGCCAGCCCCACCTATCCTTTCTCTTGCCTCGCTCTTAACCATTCAGCTCTTTATTGGACCATCCGGTATTTTCGACAGGCACAGTAACACAACTTCACAGAGTTAAACAAATGCAACGTAAAAGAATGCAACACATCTTTATATCATTAAACAAACATTCCGCAGCATAAACAAATGTAACGTATCTTAAAAAAAATATTCTACTACAGGACAGACCTGGGGAAGGGCAACAGGAACACTGCTCAGCCCTGTATGTAACTGGGGGAACTAACTTTATTTCTGGTATTCCCCTGCTCTGTCTTGTCATCTCTCTCTTTTCACCCAAAGACAGAGGAAGATGTATAAAAGTGACCGATAACCCACCACTTGGAAGAAGTTGATTTGCTCATGGCTTCCCTTTCTACATATTGGTCAAGCAGAAAAGGCATGGTGGGGGGAGGTGCCGTGGGGAGGGGCACCAGCAGAGGGGATGACCCCAGCCTTTGGAACGATAGTGCCCCTAGTGGAGAAGAGGGTTCTCCCTTATAGTTTTGGCTCCCACTGGCTGATGGATGCTACCATCTGGCAACACCATTGAAGCAGGGGTATGAAAGGAGGGAAGAAAAAGAAAGAAGATGGAGAGGACGAGAGAGAAGAAAACAGGACTTCTACACTCTCGCGATAGCTGTTCCATCTCTCTCGCTGCTAGAGCTGGAACTAGGTGTATCTCGGGGGATTTTGTGGTCTGTGCCCTGGCGCCCATTTCTGGAAAACTGAGACAAGCCTGGAGTTTACGGGAAGAGGAGAAAAGGGACTCGATGCACTTCCGGTTCAGTTGTATTTTGAATTCTGAATCCTCCCCCCCACACACACACTTTTGCTTGCTACTATCTACTTGTTAGAATCCCAAAGCAGGTATTCCAAGCATCACATCAGGTTTGACAGGTGGGTTCAGTGAGAACAAGGAGGATGTGAACTTCTGGCTTAACCCAGGTTAGACACTTTCAAAAAACTGTTTCTAGATACTCTGGTTAGTGAGGATAAGGGAGAGGAGAGAGAGGCAATAGCAGAAACAGCTGCATTGGGCCAAATTGATCTCTTCTGACACAGGCCTTGAGGTACCCAGGGACCTTGCTTTGTAAGTGATGACTGGCTGATAGCTATGATGCAAACATTGCCACCAAAGAAAAGAATTCGAAGAGAAGAGAAGCTGGGAAGGTGGGAGAGAAAAGCATGTTTCTTTTATCATCTCAACTGGTATTCAAGATTGTAGGTGAGTGGTCGTGCTTGATTTACAACAGATTTTGTTTTTACCAGTTAAAAAAGAAATCATCTTTGAGCTGTTGATTTCTTCTTCATGATCTGAGGTTGTTTCTCAAATGTAATGGGAATGTTCTCTCCGGGAAAGTGCTCTTCCTATGCGGGAACTTAGCTGTCAGAGTTAACTCATTCCTTGGTATCTATGAGCCATGTTGACATTGTTATCTACTCTTAATTCTGGTTTCAGCTTCTGAAGATGACTCCCCCAACTCCTCATCTCACTAATAACTGCATTGTGAAAGTCTCAGGAATCCCGTGGCTCAGCCATTGTCTTTCTTCATCTCGTTGACAACAATGAAGATATTGGACCACAAAATGCAACCCTCCTTCCTGCTTGCCCTGAAATAGGTTTATCTGCCAGTGAAATAAAATAAGCATCCATCTGTTGGGGTTTATGAAGGTGATAATTAATCACATGGATGATAATTAATTACATCCCTTTCCCCCTTTGAATTCCAAACCAATTTGGAAGTAGACAAAAATGTCAGCTAGAAAGCACAGTATCTGTTGTATTGTGTTGCTGTTTGGAGAATGGTACTCAGACCCACAGCCAAAGAAAATTTCCTAGTCCTTCCTCCCCCAAACTAAACCTTAACACCCATTTGCACCTCAAACAATTGTTCTCCAGGAGGATACTAAGGAAACATCCCTTCTATAGGAGATCAAGGGTCCACCTTTAAATCAGTGAGGGCAGGCTAGCCCATCAATGGGCTGTGTTCAGCCCCTTTTCCCAGTGTCTCAAGTATGAGTCACTCCTCTAATGGGGGGAAAAAGAAGAAAGGCAAATGGCCACTCTTACACTCCCCTCTGAAAATGAAAGTAGCCTGCTGTCCTCAATCCCTTTTGTCACAGAAAAAACAGAGTAGTCACTCTGATCCAAACCCATCACAATTCAAAATTGTTTTTAGGCCTGTCTCCTTGTATCAAACTGAAGACCATTCTACAATAACTCCAGTGAGTCTGTAGAGTGTGGCACCTTTTCACTAACCTCTCGTATTTTTCACCTCAAAGGGCAGCAACACTGGTCCCTCAGAGGGCATAGGTTTAGAGTGACCAATGGTTTTTATTTCTACAGAAACTTAATGCAGGCAAGTCCCAAGCTGAGGGCTTTCCACACACTGTTTCCTTTAACCTTCTTGACAGTTTTTTTTAATGAAATAAATGCTAATATTATTGCCCTTTCAGAGATGAGAGAATTACGGCCTCCAAAGGCTAATAGTTTCCTGATTTTATGCAAATAGCAATGAAAAGGCCAAATTAAGACCTCGTTAGCCTGTCTGCTGAGCACACGCACAATCCCAAAAGCCATTGCCATGGGAAGGTTGGCTGAAAGTACTAAAGGAGACTGTATCCCTAGGAATAGTAATAAGATGAAAGCCTGCTGGTCACTCAAATGGTCCCCCAAATACATTAGGTAGCACCACACAATGGTTGTGTTTATGAGTGCCAGAGCCTGAGAGCTCCTGAAACTCCCGCTGGACCACTTGTCATTCACCTGCCTTGGGAGGCTCTTGTGTTTGTCCTGTGAGGTCTTAGGCAGATTGTGTCTCTGGCTTTCGTCTCCTGATCTGCGAGAGCAGGATGGTGATAAGAACCATCCTTCCTTCCTAGAGTCCTTACCAGTTTGAGATAATTCCGTGAGTTTGAGGTGCCCAGTGGATGGCCCCAAATGTGAACTCGGTACGCATTAGCAAACACTGTTGCCTTTCTTCTCTTGGGAAACAATGCTGTCGTTTCTATCTCTGCTATAATTTCAAATCTTTCTAATCTTAATTTTTTTCCAGTCTGCCTCCTTCATGCAGTTTTCATGAAAACCCTTTCTTGGCCAGAGCACTGCTGGCTGAGAGCTCTATTTGGAAGGTGTCCAGGAAACTGACCCTGCTGGGGCCTACCCCATCTCCCTTCCTTGGAGCTTCTGTTAATTGCCATCTGGCTATTTTTAGTTTCTTCAAGTGTGTGCTGGGTGCAAGCAGGAAGGTCCATCCTGCTGTGGGAGTGGGCTTGTGTGAGCTGTGGGGCTGTCATTTGGAAATGTTTTGACACTGCGTTTGTCAGGGCACCCACCGGTTGCTGGAAACTTGTGAGAGCAAGCAGGGGCTGGGGGCTTATTTTTTTTTTCTGTAACCAGCATTCTCACGGAGGAGAGAATCCCCCCGTTGCTGCACAGCTTAGCGCATCCAAATGTGAGGTTGGCACAGGCGGAGGGAATTTCGGGATTTGAGGCTTACCAGAAAGCACAAATAACAAACACGCAAAGCAACCTGCTTAGGCTGTCAGCTGATGTGCAGATTGGCAGAGGCTGCTCTTTGGCTCCTCTCATGGGAATTTGATTTGGTGTAGGATTAGCATCTCAGTTGGGTCAAAAATCCTCACTTAGGTCTATTCCCAGTCCCACCCTGAAACTCCCTTCTCATTTTAAAACACTACACACCAGGCACTAACGTGGTATGCCAATGAGGCTGACCTTACTCGTGTCCAGGAATGGAGGATGCAGCCTAGGTCTGCCCCATGGTTCTGTCTGTCAGTTCTTGTTTCTGTCTGGCGCTTCTAACCATCCCCTTCTCACCCTGAGCATTGTTGCTAACCCGGTGACAGCAGACTCCTTGTTCAGAGCCATGTCAGGAGAGGGCTCACAGGTCCTGCTAGCAGCTCTCTATTTCCCATCTCATCCCATCCTTGGTTGTTATCATGATGCTGGGCTGCCACCATCAAAAACCAACTCTGTTAATTTAAGGAACACAAAAATAGTCCTAAAAAGAAACATCCGATAACTTGGAGGCTGCATAACCAGAATGCTTTGGAAACCCCTGCTGCAGGGTCTATCTCGGGAAGACGCAGTGCAACCAGGGACTCTGCCCCTACAGGGCAGTCACTCTACTCTTGATTTCTGTCCTTAGAACCTCCCCTGTGCAGCTCTGGAATTTGGAGGTGGCTATAACCTTACCAGAGTAAACTTGACACAGTCCCTTCACACCTTGCTCCACTACTCTCCCATGTAAGGTGTCTCTGAACTGCAGAGCCTCCATCAGGCCTGTGTTTTAGCTATAGGCATGTAGGAAGGGAACCTCTGACAGGCTGATGCTGTCCTGTGGCATGGGGGTGGGGATTCCCTACACAGAGAAAGGAGTTCAGGTTCTCCGAAACACAAAAGGACAGCAGATACTCTCTCCTGTGTGACAAACAAAAGCATCCAGGTCGTTAGGTGCCTAGTATAAATGAAGGAACCAGGGCTGCAGAAATGAGGCTCACTTGCTTCAGAGTAACACCAATGGGCATGACTTGGGTCTGTCTGTAGGCCAGCCTCCCTGCAGGATGATTTGGAAACCACAGAAAACCATTCTTTATGTGGGCTAGGATAATAAGGACTGATAAGCTGGTGTTCTGATTGTTTAGTATGTGACCTTTTGAACTGTACTGTGGGCAAAGTATTATTGCCTGAAGTTTTCCGGGGAGATGTGAACAAATGTTGACTGAGCCTAGACGGTACCAATAAGAAAATAAGACAATAATTACACCAAGGCGCAAGTTGGAGGACCAATAATTTTATTGGGTTTATGGCTGAGGCGTTACTTACAGAAGTGTGGGTGACTCCAAATCGGTAATCCACCAAAAGCATCTCTCTCCAGCATGAGTGGGGACTTCCCCATAGCTACGTAGTTGGAGTCCCTATCCGTGTTAAGCTTCCATTCTCTAGATACTCAAGGACCTCCCCAGAACACATGCACCTGGGGCAGAATTACATCTAGATGGCAGGGACGCATAAGAGACAGTAGCTGAGGTCTAGACTAATGACCCTCCAAGTTTAACAGTCCTTTTAGAACACCTGTGTGGGAGAGGCTGGCTGTTACGCTCAGAGAACATTGTTCTGTAGAGGGTGTGAAGATGAAAACCAGTCTTTCTGAGCAGGCACACGTGTAGGGATGTTTCTTATTTCTATACCTTGTGCTTTGAAAGCTGGCCGAGTTTCCCAGGGTTGCCATAACAAATTACTACAAACAGGGTAGCACAGTACAGAAGAAACATACTGTGCACAATTCTGGAGCTGGGACTCCAGCATCAGGACACCTGCAAGGCCAAGCTCACTCTGGAGGCTGTAGGGGAGGATTTTCCCTTGCCTCTTCATGTCTTCTGTAGAGGTTGCTGACAATGGCTGCTCTTAGGCCCATCACTCCAACCTGTGCCTGAGCTCGCCTCTGTCCCTAGGTGCCTGTGTGCAAGTTTCTCTCTTCCCACAGTGGCACCAGTCACACTGTATTGAAGTCCCAACTGAATCCAACAGGATCACATCTTAATTTGATGCTAGCTGCATGAACTTTATTTACAAGTAAGCTCACACTCAAGGTTCTAGACAGACACAAATCCTTGAGGAATCTTCAGGAAAGTTAAACTGTACATCTTCTCTGTAACACCCCTGCATTAAGTCTCTGAAATAGAAATGAAGAGGAAGAGGTAGAAAATGGATGTGGGTTTTTGCTGATCTCTGTGGTCCCTTAAATCCAAAAGAAAACTCCATATGGATTTTCTGATTGTAGGTGTAGATAGAGCAAAGGGTACATCTGCAGGTTCTGTGCTTGGGCAGATTCTAGTGCTGAAACAGAGAGTAGAGAAAGATGCCAGAGTCCACAAAAAGAAAGACTTTAATATGGAAGCAACAACCTTCAAAGATAGCTAGGAAGAATTGTGAATAAGCCTGGGTCTCAGCCTGGGTGTTAGGGTAAGTAGAAAAAAGAAGCTGGGGGCTGGCGGGCACGCTGCAATAGCTGGACTTTTAGTTAACATAGCTACACTCAGAGCCCTTCTTTGCTCCCTTTGACATGGTGACATGTGACCCTAATCTTTCTTCAGTTAATTTTAAATCGAGACAAGAGTATGACTACATAGTGACTCTGAGAACTTAGCAGTGACTGTGGGGAGAGTCTTAGCACATCCCCAGCGTGCGGCACACAGAACTGGGGAACTTCCACCAGAAATCACCGTAACTTCAAAGAGCCTATCCAGGCTGTGAGGCAGGGCAGACCCGGCTATGCTACGGTAGCAGTCTACCCTAGATCCCAATAGCGCACACCACCAGGGCCTGCCTTCTCACTCACATAGCCTGTCCATTATGCTTTGAACAGGGATCCTCTTTGTTCCAGCCTTCATGGGAAGCATCACTAATTCCTATTGACAGTTCTACTTCTCAGTTCTCTCACCTAGAAGTAGCCAGTGTTACTTCGTACCATGTCAATGGGCCATTGGAAGTCATATGATCACTCTGAATTTCAAAAAGGCAGGGGAATGCATGTGTGCACAAGAAAAAAACGGGAATGTATGGCCAGTGACACTACTGGTTATCACCTCAGGTGTCACTTTGCAAGCTCATCCAGATGGGGCAAGTTTGCTAAGATATTATTAAGTCCCTACTGTTCATTGGAGGTAAATTATATAGGGAAGGGGATACTGAATAATTAATATTTCCATTAAATAGTCCTATTGGATTAAATTCTGCCTGGTGGCTGAATGAGCAAGGTCTGTTTGAAAGTTGCTGCTGTTGCATTTCTAAACCTTGAACTCTGTCCACGGCATTGCTGTAAATGGCCAATTTGGGCCAACTACTGACTTGCTAAATGTTAATATAGAATACTGCACAACAGCAACTTCCATTGCCCATGCCTTCATGTTAATATCTGCTGTCTAAGATGCAAAAGTAAGCACATAGAGATGTAAGATCACTAAAAGACAGTCAAACTAAAGTCACCTAACTAGGTCTTCAAAGTCCTAAATTAGGACCCCTTTGTCCAGCACTGAACCAGAAGCTGAGCTCTGATGAACTTGGACCATCCACTCAAAGCTTCTTTTCACTTGATTTCCAAAATCTGAACTATGAACACAATTACCTTCAAGCAGTGACTTGCATTTAGAACTGAAAAATTCCAGGAACCTGGAACAGACAGAATCATAGGAAACTATTAACAAACATTATGATATTCTATTGCTCAGTGGCAGAGGGAATCTCACTCCATCTGGGGAAGGAAAATAAGGATGATTTCTCCATTAGTTATCATCCCATATTAGTGAGCCACCCCTAATATAGGCATTAATGAATGCTCTTCTACTCTGTGAGTATACTGTATGACTACAAGTTGGGCACTATAGAGCTTGTCCTGCCTCTGAATCAGCAACATGAATGAGGTGCACACTGATTCATGATGCCTGCTTAGAACCTGTGTGAGACACTAGGAGAGGCCTTGGCAGCAGACTTCTCAGGTAGGCATTGTTAGAGCAGCATCATTAGCAATGGAACCCAGCTGCAGGTTTCAAAAGTCAATGCAAGTAATTCCTAAGACCCTTCCGGTGAAACTGCAAGGCATGTGCCCTGCTATGTAAAACAAGAGTGAATTAGGATCAGCAGTAATGAGCCAGGTCAAGCTTTCTCTTCTCCTTTCCAGTCTCCAAATCCTTTCTTTCTACTAGCTCAGCATTTCTGAAACCGATATCATTTCCTTCATCATGCGTATCAGTATTAGTTATTACTCATATCATTCCTGGAATAATTTAAATGTTTCTCAACTACTTTTTCTCCTTGTACCAATAAAGGTTGCATTCCCAGAAGAGAGTAATCCCCAGTCAAACTGGCTAAAACAGTTCTAAGACAGTGTGACCCCATAGCACTTTTCATTTGTGTCTGGTTCTACCGGGTTGTTGCTGTTGAACAGTCTTACTATAACCTAGGCCAACCTCAAATTCAGGATCTTCCTGGCTGTATCCACTGCCATGCCTGGCTCCATGATGTTGTAATCCAGATGCATCATGGCCAAATATTAACCATGCCCAGGAAATAAAAGACATCTTTTTGTATGTTTTAGGAAGGAGGGAATTTTTCCCAGCAATCCCTCCTAGAAGGTTTCCCTTCAGGTCTCATTAACACATTTCTATCTCCCAAGCTTAAGCCCATCATTAGGAAGAAGAGAGAAGGCACCTGTTTGCCCTAGACCAGTAAAAACCCACTTGCTGGAACCAGCAAGGTTACCCAAGTGGAGGAGGATATAGTAAACAGGAAGTTCTTACTGAAAGAGGGACGTGAGGTGGCTGGTGTTGATTAGGAATTCATTGTCTGCTACTCATCCCTGGCCCTGATCCATGTCATGCTGAGATGGGGATGCTGCTGATAGGCAGCTATGATGTCATTCTGTTGATGACTCAGTGGCAATCCTGCTTTGCATAAGAATCATGACCAAGGCTCTAACCTTTTTTTGTGCTTTTGCTTGTTCAAGTCTCAACCATGCTCCCCTAATGCTTCTGCCTCTGATATCTCATGCTCCTGAGGTATCGCTGGCTTCCAGCTCTGTTATTCTTAAGTGCCTTGTACATACTTCCCAGGAGTCCTACCCAGCCCTGCATTCAGCTTGTACAGCCTTGTCTTATTTTATACTGTTCACTCTGGTGGCGGTTTGAATGAGAATGGCCCCCCAACAGGCTCATATATTTGCAGGCTCAGTTGCCAGTTAATGAACTGTTTGGAAAAGCTTAGGAGGTGTGGCCTTGTTGGAGTAGGTGTGGCCTTGTTGAAGGAGACATGTCCCTGGGGGTGGGCTTTAAGGTTTCAAAAGCCCAGTGTCTCTCTCTCTCTCTATGCCTACTGCCTGTGGATCAGGATGTAAAGCTCTCAGCTACTGCTCCAGCACCAAGCCTGCTTACATGCTGTTATACCATGATGATGAAAGACCAACCCTCAGAAACTGTAAGCAAATCCCTAATTAAATGCCTCCCTTTATAAGTTGCCTTGGCCATGGTGTCTTTTCACAGCAACAGAACAGTAATGAAGACAACTCTCCAGGTCATTTCAGTGAAGTGACACAGGAGACTTCCCTCCTTCCTGCTCTGTGCCTTTTGTCATTCTGCCATTGCCACGTTAGCACACTGCTGTATTCTTCTCTAACAGGCCTCTTCCTGCAGGCATCTTTCCTTCTGCCAAACAGCCATGCTGGATCCTCTTCATACCCCCAGCACCTCCAAGTGCCTGGAGCGGTGAGCAACAAGACACACTTAATAGATGTCTGACAAAGGAATCGGTGCTTGAGGTTTGGGGCCAAGTGGTAGTGTCAGAATCTATTCCTGCCTTCTGAAGAGGGGCTAACCATAGGAAGATAAGGCAAAAGTGGCCAATAGGCTTTGTAGACTCCCAAGTCCTAGGGAGTTGTGAAATAATAGGCAAAAGGGTAGATAACATATGAGAGATACATTTATCCATCCCCTGCCGGAAGACTAGGGGAATGAAATGCAGGTACTCATAAAAATTAATTCTGCATTATTTAAACACAGGCAGCCCTCGGGGTGAAAGGAAGTTTCGCTGCACAGCCGATACAGGATTCTGTCTTATGAGGAGCTGTTGTGGCAGAATTCTGCCATAATGAAAGTGCTAATTATTCGAACAAGACTTAAGTCCGAGCCGCAAAGGCTGCAAAAGGAATCTTCTGCCACCCTTGAGACGCTTAGTTAGAGGTGTGATTGACAGCAGAAGCTGGTGCAGTTTCCTCATTCTGTTACTGCCTAGGAGCTGCTCAGCCAACCTGCCAGGTCGTAGTTAGCCTACCAGCAGGGTTGGGTGTGGACTCTGGAGCTA
>CABHPQ010152391.1:0-11589 GCA_902168405.1 Peromyscus aztecus | reverse complement strand
GCCCACCTCAGCACCTGACTCTTGCTGAGTCCCAAGTTCCCTGGGTCCCTGCAGGCATCACAGCTCTCTCCCTGACCACAGGACTGCTTACTTGCTCCTTCTTTTCCTCTTGAATGTCAGGGATGCATCAGTGAGCAAGTTGGGCAGGGTACCTTTTGGTAGGTGGATTTTTCTTTGGGTCACCAGCTCACAAAAAACAACATGGAGACTTCTTATTAATTATAGCTATAGCTTTGTATCAGGATTTCTTAACATCTCGAGCCGGACGATTCTGTATTGTATGTGTTGGAAGCTGGGTCTGGGAACTGCCATGTGCAGTGAGGTATTTAGCACTACCCCTAGCATCTAGCTAGCTGAGGCAAGAAGCTTCTCTCCATTTGTGACTGTTAAAAATGCTTCCCAACTGTCAAATGTATCCTAGGGACAAAAATCACATCTGACTGAGACTCACGGTTCTAAGTATCCAAACATTAAACAGCTAATCAAATGTGTGTATTATTAACACAATGCAAACTTGGCCTGTCTGAGGTAACGAATTCCCCAGCCGATTGCGGTTTGAGGAAGCAACACTAGCAGCCCCTCTCCGGCCAGGAGCTCCCACCCACCCCCTGCAGAATTGCAGGCTCAACGCCACCCAGGGAACTTTCCTTCAGCTTGGATGGGGAACCGGCAGGATCTCTCAGTGGCGATGTAGCATTTCAAAAATGAAACTGCAGGGTGACCTTAAAATCGTCTTTTGGGGGTTAACAAAACTTCAAACGTAATGAAACTTCAAGGTGAATTAAACTTTTAATTAGAAGTCAGAGTGGTTTAAAAACAGTAGGTGTGGTCAAAGGTTCTTTAATTACCGCTGATATCAGAATGACCTTCGACTCCTTTAGATAAAAAGTCTCCTACGCAACAGCTGAAATAGTTTCTAAACCAGAGTAGGATACAAATCAGATTAGGATGAATTTCCGGCAACTGGAAAGGATTTATGGGACTGTGCGCCGCCTAGCGGCTTTCTCTGGGAGTCTCTGCTGCCCCCTGGTGATAGAAAGGCGGAACAGGCAAGTCCTGTTCACTATCAGCCACAGGCTCCCGATAAATGGCGTTTTTTGTTAATAAGGGATTTGGTTTTCTGTTTGTTTTTTGATGAGGAGTCTGGACCCAGAAGAGGTTCCATTAAGGGCTTTCCGTAAGTGTGGGGCATTTACAACTGTCTCCAGATAAATATAAAATGCCCAACGTGAGTTAAACTGAAGGAAAAGCACACCTACATTTTCAACGAAAGCTGGAGATTAACATATTGGAGTAACCAGGGATCCAAAAAACATGCCTTTGATAATAGTTATGTCCACCCAGACTCCAGGTCCTATACCATCAATATTAATTATGTCCTAGTTGACACCATATATGATAAAGTATAATGACGAGGCAGACAAGCCTATGGAGACGTAGAGACATGCTGGTCTCCAGAGCTTGCCGTTCTCACCTGCCGGTCATGTTTTCACCACGTACGCGACTTTAAGTACATGGCATTTCATCTCACACAGTGGTGGGTTCTGTTTATGTTTCTGCAGTGCTGAGACTGAAGACAGTGCCTTGTGCCTCCTGCACTTCCTAGACGAGCACTCTATCTGAGAGCCATATCTTGAGTCTTTCGAGTGTGTGTGTGTGTGTGTGTGTGTGTATATGCACACCTGTTTTTGGAGGCCCAAGGTCGACATCATGTGTCCTCCTCGATCACACAACACCTTTAATTTTACTTTAATTTTTAATTCTTAATTTTACTGCATGTTTGTGTGTGTATGTGTGTGTGTGTAGTGTGCATTCTGTGTATATGCATAGTTGCATGTGTGTGCATGCCCAAGTGTGCAAATGCACGTGGACGCCAGAGGCTCTTTCTTTATCAAGGGATGGTGGTATCTCTCTTGCTGAGTAAGAGGGAGTTCAGACTCCTGAGTTGTTGTCTCCATGTGTTTCTGTTGAGCAGCCCGAGTTCCTGGATGGTGCGTGCCTAGGAAGTTTTGCTAAACTGTGGAGCATGAGCTTGCTCAATGCTTCCATGAAGCCTGTTGTTTTCCAAAGTGACGACACTGTTCTATCAGCAGTGTATGCTACCTACACTGCTGTTTCCAAAGTAGAGAGAATGCGTAAATTAGGAGTTCACCCTGGACTTTGTTGGTAGCGGTTGTTGCGGATTTGTTTGTTTGTTTGTTTGTTTGTTTGAGAGGAAGTCTCATAGCACAGGCTGGCCTCAAACTCACCATATAGGAAAGGACGACTTTGAACTTGTGATCCTCCTGCCTCCATCATCTGTGGCTTTAAATCATATTCTGACCACCAACCAACAACTATATATATTTCCTCTCTGGAAAAGTGCACATTAAGGTCATTGGTCCATCCTTCTGATGAATTGTGCTGTCTCTTTTCATCTCCCCATTTCTGCGTCCCCCTCCCCCCAAGACTGAGTCATAGCTTTTGGAAAAACTACTATAGGATAGCATCAGCCGAAGCATAGGCTTTCCCAATCATTTGTCAGTTTTTTCACCAACATTAAAATGTTCTGAAATATATTTTTGCAATATCCTAGCTACATTTTCAGAACTCCCTGGGTATGTGCGAGCTATCTTCCGAAACAATATGCCTTGTTTCATCTCTGATAAGCCTGATAGCTGTAAGATTCTGTCCAATTGTTTTGACACCAAGGGTCAGAGCCCACCCCCCCCCATTTCCTGTCTTGAAGAGGTCATAACAATATTTTTATTTATCTATTTAAAATATATTTATGTCATTTCACCTCTCCCTTGCCTCCTTTTTGCCCTCCTCCCCCACTCCTCCTCCCCTTTACTGTTGCCATAGCGATATTTTAATAAATTACCACTTCAGTTTGATAGGCCAGAGACAAACACATGACCCTTACCTCCTCCCTTGTGTCTCCCCATGCCTTCTTTGGATCAGTTCCTGCATGCCTTAACACGTCCTCATCTTCCCTCAGCTCGAAGAAACTTCTGCTGACTGTGCTGTGGCATTTACCAGGCTCACGGGCAAAGATGTGACTAATACAATCCTTTAACACGGAGATGATGAGAACCGGTTCCAAGCTAGAGAAAACACGATTAACTCCAGATTAGGATCCAGGCGTCACCCCGCTTTTATAATAATCCTTCATATAAACCACACAGGAAGCTTAGTGAATGGCTGGTGTGAGTCATAGAGTATCAGGACTCGGGAAACATCATCAGATAGTCAGGTTGGCAGTGACCTCCGCAAATCTCAGGTTTACCTCCTCTCAGGCAAGAACACCGGAGCCCAATGAATAATCTGCTTTTTTGGTTTTGTTTTTATCAAGGATGGCACAGGAGCCTGTTTCCCTTTCCTTATGCCTGACACACAGCAGCCGTAGCTACCCTTTCTGACCTAAAGCCTCTGTTCTCATAGTTTTTGTGCGGTAAGGTCACCTTCCTAAACAGGCATTTCAGTTTGTTTCCTGATGCTGTCATAAAGAACCTGACACTTTGGGAGATAAAGGGTCTGTGTGACTCACAGTTCCAGGGTCTAGTCCATCACGGCGGGGAGGTCAAGGGGGCAGGAACTTGGAGCACTCAAAGGTCACAGTACATCCACAGTCGAGGCAGAGAGCAGTGAGTTAGTGCACGCTCGCTAGTGTTTGGCTTGCTTCTTCACTGTTAACACAATCCACTGTCCCCCGCTAGGGAATAGTGCCACCCACAATGGGGAGGATCTTCCCATCTCAATTAATGCTAGAGAATAATAAATACCATGGCCATGCCCACAGGCCAACCTAATCTAAACAATTGCTGATTGAGATTCCCCCTTCCATGTGTGAAGTTGACGTTCAAAACACATCACAATGAGAGCAATGTATATTTGCAGTGTACAAAGAGTGTTCCACAGTATGATATGGAATGTGAAAGTAGCCTTACCGTCCCACGTGTCCTGCTGCAAGGCCACATGTGCTACAACGATGCAGCTCACATTCAAACACGGCCAAACTGGAAATAACATCCATGTCATTAACTGCTAGTGCCTCGACTAAAACCGTAGTTATTCGGCTACTTAAGAACTTTGGGGAGGGGCTATTATCTGTTAGGTACGCTCCAAGGCTCTGAAATTAAATGGCCTCTCTGCTTCCACCTTCCCATGTATTCCTCACAAAGAAGCCAAGGGGATCTTTTTGTTTGATTTATTTTTTTTTTCTTTGCTGAGAGTGCATCAAGGGTCTTTGCATGGCAGACAAGCGTTCTTCCACCGAGCCCCCAGGTGATCTTAAAAATTTATTTCAGACTCTGTTGTTCTGGTGTTTTAAAACATTCCAGGGGGAAAGAAGCCTCCCCCAGACTGAATCTCTTCATTGGTTATCTAATACAAAGTGGTCAGTCCTGGATCATATACACACAGCCTCACTAAATGGATCCATCAGGTTGTATTGGTATATTTATGCATTTATATACACGTGACAATAATAAATTAGGCCACCAGGTAGAGATGGAAGGGCATGGGAGGAGTTGGGGAGGACAGACAATGGAGGGAGTTATGTAATTATATATTTTTTTTTTAAAAAGATTACTAATAAAGTTAAGAGCACGCTAAAAACATTCCAGGGGCATAAGCAGCAGTGCCCAGCCTATACTGTGCATCGGTTTGTGGGGGCAGGAGGCAGCAGATGAGGGCATGACGTCGGGGCAAGTTCCTCACTCAGACAAGGGAGTACTTGAGCACCACAGCAAAGGAAAGGCGGGACCCTGGGGCAGAAAAGGGACTCTTGCCCGGAGAGGGAACCGTGAGGAATGTCCGGTGCAAACGGGACTTCTGTGTTACGGGAACAAGCACGGAGCAGAGGCTGTAAACCTTTCAGGTGCCTCGGCGACACGGTTCACCAGGACTCGGGGTTGGCAAGACACGCCAGGTGCTGTAAGTAGCAGGTGCTCCCCAGATGAGGCTCACACAGCTGTGAAACAGAACTGTCTTCTTTCAGGTCTCCCGGGCTCTGTTACCCCGCCGCTCCCTGCACCCCTTTGCCATGTTGACAGCACCCAATGCAGCGGAGTGCAACCACAGACAGAGTAAGTCTGCTTCCTTCCTTCCTTCCGGCAGTAGAGAGAGTTACGTAGGGGGCGGGCCCACGGAGTGAGGTTAAATGATGACACTGATTAGATTTCTATCTGGTGAGATTTTAAAAAAAAAAAGCCCTTCAGAACTTGAGTTCCCTCTCCTACATTACCCTAACCAGGAAGGTTTATTTCTTAGTTCCTTTGGTCGGGGGGAGCAATGCAATCCAGAAAGGCAAGATCTAAGACGCTGGTGGACACCTTTTTCTACAGGTTTATACTCTAACGTGGGTACTCTCCATGTCTGCAGGTGTCAAGTTGAGGAGAGGAGCAATGGCTAAAAAAGCCTCCAGCAGCAATACAAAGAGAGCAATGGTACCAAACGGGAATCCTGGAAAAGGTGCTCATACACACACAGCTCAAGAACAGAGTCTGTCTAAACATGAGTGTTGTGGGGTGACTTTGTCTACATTGTGATGAACGTTGAGTATTTGGAGTTCGAGGTTCTGAATGTGAATTTAGAGCCCATTACTTATCAGCTGTGTGGTTCTGAACAGACTGATTAATCATTCCATGCCTACACTCCTTTCCCATGATTTATAACTAACAACTGCTAACATGTCTTATGATATTCCAATATTTGCTATATATACATATGCATATGTAACAGTGGTTTGTTACAATTCTTGTTATAATTAAACAAGTAGATGTTTCATAAAATATAGAAAATATGATTTTATCTTTTCTTTCTTTCTTTCTTTCTTTCTTTCTTTCTTTCTTTCTTTTTTTTGTTGTTGTTTTTCAAAACAAGGTTTTTCTGTTGCAGCCTTGGCTGCCCGGGAACTTGCTCTGTAGACCAGGCTGGCCTTGAAACCGCAAAGATCTGCCTGCTTCTGCCTCCCGAGTGCTAGATTTAAAGGCATGCACCACCACTGCCCGGCTTTTTTTTTTTTTTTTTTTTTGAGGAATTTTTTTTTAATCGTACATATTTGGTATTCACTGTTTTCCCTTATGATTTATGGATATAATGTCATATCTTTGAGCTGAAAAAAGACCCACTTTTTAAATCTTAGTGTAAAACAATTCTTCATCATTTTATTTTCATTTCCAGCCACTAAATTTCTTCATAAACTAAAAGAAAGGTGAAAACTGTTTTTACAACTCACAGCTATTCTGGGAAATGTCTAAGGATTTCTTTTTATTGCATTGGGAGCTTGTTTTAATCAAAATGGGCATGAGCAACATTTCCTGGGAAAGCTAATCTCTCTGTGCCTTACTTTCTTTCCTATAAAAGAAAGTATATTATGACCTCACCGGGTTGTTTCAAGACCTAAATGAGTAAATGTATGTATAAAAGCTCAGAGACTCACCAAGACCATACCAAGCAGAAAGACACCTGTTCCTTCTCTTCCCATTCCCGGAGAACCCATGGCATTGTGGAAGGAAGCCAAACAGAGGAAGGAGAATTTAAACTTAAATCCAAAGCAATATATGCAAAACTTAAAATAATACACTAGCATTACAGAGTTGGAAAATGATTGATGTTGGGTATTGCTAGTCCAAAGAAGTTTGACTTTTATGATTTTTAAATTTAATAATTCCAAGCCGTGAAAAATGTTGCCTTAGTACAAAGGACACAGATTCACCATCTATCATTGTTTTTATGACACTAGCTTTAGGTCTCTCTCTTTGTCTCTTCTTCCTTCTGTCTTTCTGTTTGTGTGTATGGATATTGATAATCTTTTCTGAACTATTAAAACTTGCACATACCCTATCAACTTACCCTGTATATTTTACTTTGTAGCTCCCAAAAGCAAAGTCATTCTCTCAAGTAACCAATTATTAACTTCAGAATCTAAAACATTGCTACTTTTATCTAATCTATTACCCACTTAGCATTCTTTTTTCACTTGCCTGAATAGTGTCCCCTTTAAGGAGCCAACGTGAGATCCATAGAAATGTTCCATAGAAATTCTTTTACATCTACGTGGATCTAATGCATCTCTGTTGGTACCCAATGTTTGATTTTAACCCCCTATTGATAGAAAGCTGGTGTATGTGTCTGTGTTATACTGATGTGCTTGGTACCATGACCATCCTTTCATTCTGCAGGTCACTTAGAAATGAGAACTAGTACCATGGATGCATAGCAGAGCCTCTGGAAGCAGACAGGAAGCTTCGCCTTAAAGCTGCGGTTGTCAACCACACACTCTCTCTGCAGTTCGCTGTTGCTGTCAGCTGCATTGGCTCTCAGGCTTGCTCTTGAGTTTTCTTCTCGTGGAAGCACAGTGCACACCTCTGTTTTGGTAAAAGGAAAAAATGTGCATATCCCATGCTACTTCATTATATGCTTGGAAGACTGATGGAGCATTCAGAGGGCGTTCACCGTTTCTGGATGGGCTTAGACAATCTGGTTTTGACACACGTTTTAGCAAATGTGTAGCATTAAATATTGTATAGAATGCTGGAGAAGGAGGCAGTTTTCCCAAGTTTCAACCCCACATAAAATTAATTTCTCATGGGCATACTTTCAGATAGAGAAAATGTAAACTCATTCAATTTCAATAAAGTTTGAAAAGAGAAATGGATGCTGGCTGGCTTTCTCTGGGTAGAACCCGATGACTGCCAGGGAAAGAAAGTGGCTTGCTCTTTTGGGGCCTTTCCAGTTTGCAGTAACAACTTCATCAGATGAATGTCAGCACTTTATACCTCTCCTTTCTTAAGGACTGGGCCAGCCATCTTTCTGTGGAATAGTCTTAGTGCCACATGCAAAGTCAGGTGAGTTTGTTGACCTCTTCTGAAAATAGTAGTGTACTCCCATGTGAGGTTGTGGCTGGGGAGGTCAGTGTGGGCCTTTCTACGAGGTGCTTGACCACAGCTGTACTTGAGGCTTACCAGGATCCTTGGAACACCAGGATGGATGCAGAGGAGGATATCCGTGGCCTGTGATCCTCGCCAAGCCTCCAGCTTCTGTACAGCCTTGCTAGCTGTGAGAAGACGCTTCTTGCGGTCTGCGCTTTTACCATCCATACAGGTCACGTGAGTGATGGCTGAGGATTTTTCATGCGGCCATTGTGCCTGCCCTGCTAACTCCAGTTGGGTGACCTTTGAGAGACTCCTCATGGGCAGGAAGCCAAATTAGGCATGACTTCACCTCCTCCATAGGCATGGACTGGGATAACAGAAGATAATCCGAGGTAGGGTGATCCTCCACCCCTGCCATGCAGAAGCACTCTGCATCCGCTAGCAACAAAAAAAGGAAGTTCGTGTGGTGGCCATGCTGGTTCAGGGAAACCGACACTTTCGTGAGGGAAAGTGCAGACAAACCGTAGCACTAAAGTAACGCTGGGAAAAGGGTAGTGGCTGGGAGAATGGAAAAGCCCTTTGCTTGTATATGTATGTGTGTGTGTGTGTGTGTGTGTGTGTGTGTGTGTGTGTGTATGTTTTAAGCATTAACTCAAAAAAAACCACACATTTAAAACTTGATTTTACTACTTTCATCCACTGAATTTGCAATACATATTTATAGTAGAAAGTTAAAGAAATTTTAAAATCAAAAGGGAAAAAATAATAAGGAGGACCTATATATAAGCGTACCATTCCTTGATGACCAAGGTCGATCGACATTTTAGTCTCTACACAGTTCTAACCTTTTTATCTTGAACACATGCAAGTTTAAAAAGAAAATCAAATCTGTATTATACAGATAAAGATGTGCAACTGTTTTTCAATTAGAGATTTTTCCGTTTGTTTGTTTTTCTGCTGCCTCTTGGTGCCTCAGAGTGCTGCTGGAGCTCATATGATTCTCCTGAGCTCCCCACCAGTGGAGGCACCGACCTCCACCTCAGCACTTTCTATAGGCAAACATTGCAAAATGCTGGGGACGTCATGGATTTCTAGAGAGCTGCATAGGATGAGAAGCGCGCCCTTTGTCTCCAAGGCCATAATGGCTCTGCTGACTTCAATTCCTTTCACTGGAGTTAGTGAGGACAACTCGAAAATGCCAGAGAGAATGAGAGCCCCCTACCCCATGATCCCCAATGAAAAAGCGAGAGAACACAGAAATCCCCTTTACGCATTCCCCCCAGGTCCCTTTTGTGTGGTTCCTGCCAGCACAGCAGCCATCCTGCTATATATACCAGCTGCCACCCCTGTCCCCATCACACTCAACCCTGATCACTTGCTGTCAACAACGATGGGAAAGGTGAGCCGAGAGAGAACCTGCCAGGTTTGCTGAGTGTTTCCTCCGTGTCGGGAACGTGCCTTCCAGTTGACCATGTTCTGTCACCTGCTCTTCCTTCACAGATCACCTTCTACGAGGACCGCGGCTTCCAGGGCCGCTGCTATGAGTGCAGCAGCGACTGCCCCAACCTGCAGACCTACTTCAGCCGCTGCAACTCCATCCGAGTGGACAGTGGCTGCTGGATGCTCTATGAGCGTCCCAACTACCAGGGCTACCAGTACTTCCTGCGGCGTGGGGACTACCCTGACTACCAGCAGTGGATGGGTTTCAGCGACTCCATCCGCTCCTGCCGCTCCATCCCTTACGTGAGTATTGCTTCAGCCTGGCTGACGTGAGAACATCGGGTGTGTTCCTATTTGTCAGTTTGTGTCCACTGTGTTCTAGTGTTCTCAGCAGGGGTAGGAATGCTGGACAAGTGCTCACACTAAGTATATCAAGGCTCAACTCTCAAACCTAAATAGAAGGAATATATACATATATATGTATATATATTTACAGCAATATATTATTTCTTACTTAAGGACATCAATGTTGTTTTAGGACATAAAAGCCATAGCACAACCTTTAAAATCAAACCCAACTGACTAATCACATACCCTTCAGCCATAAAAGAAGGAAAGCCGGTCGTTTGCAATGACATGGATGAACCTAGAGGGCACTGTGCTAGAAGAAATAAGCCAGGCAGGTCCAGATAAAGGTCATCTGTTCTCATAAGCAGCAGGTTTACAGAGGGAAAGAAGGTCGGGGTTGGAGACTTAGCGCAGTGGTTGGCCATGCATTTGCCTAGCAAGCATGCAGCCCTGACTTCTGTCCCAAGCAACAGTTCTGTCCTTAACAGAGAACAGTGCTTACTAGAGGCTAGAGCGGCAGAGCAGGGGACCAGAGGTCTGGAGTGATGATCGTTCTAGAGATCTATTGTATAGCACACTGATGACAGTTCATGCTATGTGTTAGAGCCATTAAAAATGCTAAAGATGAGGCTGAAAAGATGGCTCAGTGGTTAAGAGCACTAGCTACCTTTCTAGGGGACCTGGGTTCAGATCCCAGCACCCACAAATAGCTCACAACTGTCTGTAACTCCAGTTCCAGGGAATCCCATGCCCTCCTTTGGTCTCCATGAGCACCAAGTACAACTCATGTAGTATACTTACATACACATAGGCAAACACTCATCCACATAAAATAAAAATAGATACATCTTAAATACACAGTAAAAATGCTGAAAAAAATGGATTCTGTGTGTTCTCGCTAGAAGCTGATAGTTATGTGGGGTAAATATATATTAATTAGGTAGATTTAACCATGGTGCTGACTTTAAAAGCACCATAATATACCTAATAAATACACACATACTATTTGTCAATTTTAAAATATCTAAGTACATTTGAAACTCCATTAATTAAGTTTGGTTAGTTCTAGTGTATTCTGACTGTATTGGTGAGATTTCTCTTTACTGTACTCTCTCACACCCACCTAGAACCATGGGTCTCACCTCGTGTGGCTTTGTATTTTTCAGGAGGTATTACTGACTAGTTTCTTTTCTTTTCTTTTTTTTTTTTTTGAGACAGGGTCTCTCTGTGCAGTTTTGGTGCCTGTCCTGGATCTCGCTCTGTAGACCAGGCTGGCCTCGAACTCACAGAGATCCGCCTGGCTCTGCCTCCCCAGTGCTGGGATTAAAGGCGTGGCCCAAGACCACTCAGCTATTGTCTAGGTTCTTATAAGACAGGTAACTAGGATTTCATGAGATACAGTCCGCATTTCCTGTCTTTTTTTTTTTGTTGTTGTTTTTTTTTGTTTTTTTTGAGACAGGGTTTCTCTGTGTAGCTTTTTTAAGAAATAAAAGCAAAAGAAAGGTATGTGGACTCAAAGCAAATCCCAATCATTGCGCATCATGTGTACACAAAGCGGCTTCAAAGCAAGCTCCGTAGGATTCGGTTACATGGGCCGTAAATGCTTTCACTCCCTGCCTTTTCAGTGTTAGTCTCCTCCACACGGGCTCCAGTTCACTGGTCAGGTCGCTTTATGTGGGTGCATTCCCTAATTTGCTAGAACAACAGCGCAAGGAGTGGGATTAGGGAAGAAGCGTACTTGACAGATGCACCCGAAACCCGTGTTTTGCGAAGGAGCAAGCAAGCAGGCTGCAACACCAAGCGTATAAATCGTCGCTTTTCCTCTTTTGTTTACCGTCACAACAGACCAGCTCTCACAGGATAAGGCTGTATGAGAGAGATGATTACCGGGGCCTGGTGTCTGAGCTCACGGAAGACTGCTCCTGCATCCATGATCGCTTCC
>CABHPQ010152390.1:0-18816 GCA_902168405.1 Peromyscus aztecus | reverse complement strand
CACCTATTTCTCAAATCTGTATTTTGGCTAAACATAAGGCTGAAAAATGTTACTACTTTGATTAAAAATGTAAACAACTTAGTCACTTTTTAAGATGCTATATAATTAGCTCACTTTTTAGGATATTATGTCTCATTATTGACGTAATCTGTAGGTTGTTTCTGAGGTTCAAAAATCCACAGTAAGCATAGATTATAGGGATAAGTGGAAGGGCAGCCCCTTAAATTCCACATGGATTAAAGGATTTAAAATTTAGAATAAAACAGAGATTGAGCCTCCTACCCTCGATAATTGTGAGAACTTTGGATTTTCGTATTTAAATTACTATAATCTTTATGTGTCTACCAGTAATTTAGCCATTTCTTTGATTTTTTTCCCCGTTTCCACAAGTAACTCATCTAAAGCTCTATAATTATGAGGAAACTTAATGGGTGCTGGTGTGGCGGGTTAGAGCAGGAGTCATTCAGAGAAGAGGGAT
The DNA here is from genome assembly GCA_902168405.1 of Peromyscus aztecus. Classification (NCBI taxonomy): domain Eukaryota; kingdom Metazoa; phylum Chordata; class Mammalia; order Rodentia; family Cricetidae; genus Peromyscus; species Peromyscus aztecus. The sequence continues at coordinate 18,338 of CABHPQ010152390.1, read as the reverse complement.
GTGATGGGGACAAGGGTTGCTGATAAGGAAAACTGAAAAATTAAAGCTGGAAAGAGCTTTAATGGCATCACAGTGTACTTTTTTTTTTATACAAATAATAAAATTGAGGCCCAGTGACGTCAAGTGACTGTTATGGTTTGAATGTCCGTTCCTCCCCCATTCACATACTTAAATTTAGTGGCCAGTGTGATAGTATTTAGATCTGGGGCCTAAAAGAAGTGAGTCATGAATGGGATTAGAGCCCTCATATAAAGGGGCTTGAGGGAATGGGCTCACTCTCTGCTACCCACCTACCAAGCACCGACACAGCTTGAGCAAAGAGCAACCCTTGCCAGACAGTGCATCAACTAAACCTTCACCTTGACCTGCAGCCTCCAGAGCTAAGGAAAAATAACTTCCGGTTTATCAATTACCCAGCTTTGTCAGAGTAGTACAAATAGACCCAAACAGTGACTTTAAAAAATCCCAACTTAGAGTATTAAACTCATGCCAAAATCAGATCAAAAGTAATAGGCTGGCATATCTGTAAGGGAGGCGCAGACCAAATCCTGTGGGTTTCAAGAGGAAGGAGAGAATGACCATTTTCTGCCCAAGAGGCTATAAGTTACCTACGGAACCCATTTGAATTGTTCCACTGAGGACATTGGACTGACGTGTAACTTTCATTTGGGGGTTTTAGGTTTTTTTTTCTGACCATCTATGAAGTGGAGAAAAAGGAAAAAAGGCAGGCGCATGGGGGGGGGGGGGGGGGGGGGGGAAGGAAGCTTCATTTTCTTTGCAGAACGTGAATGCAGAAACAGTAAATTAGACCTGCTTTTGTGTAGTCACAGCATGGCGGTCGAAAGGGTCCTTATTATTATTATCGGGCTGATAGCTGACTAGGATTGAGAGAAGGAAAACCAAGATTTTGATCTGAATAGTCTGAGATGGCGAGGCACGCAATATCGAAGGCATGAGTTCATCTGGGGCAGAAACACGCAAATGGGAGGGCTGATGAGTTCTGCGTTGTGCATTAGGAGCAATGGAGGCTAAAACACCCAGGGCTCGTGTGCTTCTAGCGCTAAGCAGCAGGGGGCTCGAGTGCCAGGAGCTGCTTATTTATAGGAACAACATCACTGAGGCTGAAGAAAGACTAATGAACATCTTGGTGATGAGTCAGAAGCTTTATTCTTTGCTTATAATTGTTAGCTCCAGAAAAGTAGCCTATACACGAGCTGCTGCTGGCTTTTCTCTAAGTGACCAAGTGGGGTGACAACTCTTACTTTTCATAGTATGTGACTGAAAATCAGTAAATGAAAGTTATAATTATTACTTTTATTTCAGAAACCACGTCTTCTGTTCCCATCAACGTGGAGCGGTTGTGGAGAGGCAGGAAGACTGTGGTGTGCTAAGTATTGTCTCTCCCCCATCTCCCTGCCCCTTGCTCTGTCCCTAGCAATGGCACCCCCTAACACCGCTGGTGGAAGAACAGTCTGCTAGAAGCTCCATGTCTCCACTGGGAGGGATTAAAATCCTTCGAGGGAGAACGGTGTGTGCAACTGAGACTCACTTCCGCCGTTGTCATGTCTCTTCCCTCTTTTGGCTTGACAGACATCTTTCTCATCCAGCAGGCTGGAAGGACTCACGAATTTAAAAACCAAAGGACAAAGTTAGACTAGAAAAATAGAGACTATTTTTTAAATGTGTACACTTATTTGTTATTTTGTTTATTTGCCTCTTTGTTCTTGAGACAGGATCTTATTATATAGCCCACAGTAGCCTCAAACTCAAGGCAATCTTCCTGCCTCAGCCTCTGGGGTTATAGGCCTGTGCCATTACGCCTGGATGTATTTTGTCTTACATCACTTGCTGTAGCATGCATCTTCAAAGTTCTTATTAATAAGACCAAACCCAAGGCTAGTTATTGGGGGTGAATGCTGGAAGGCCAGAGAAACAGAACAAGCCACAGCTTCCTCACCTCAACAGTTCCTCAGCTGATCCTGTTTCCTCAGACTGAAAACCTCTGAGTCCTTATCCAAATGGATCTCAGCTGAACTGCTTCTCAAAAGCCTGAAAGCTTAACCAGCTAAAAGCTTCCAGTTTCTGGTCTTCACACCTGATATATCTTTCTGCTTTCTGCCATCACTCCCTGGGATTAAAGGCTCACTTCTTAGGATTAAAGGTGTGTGTCACCATGCCTGGCTGTTTCCAATGTGGCCTTGAACTCACAGAGATCCAGAGGGATTTCTGCCTCTGGAATGCTAGGATTAAAGGCGTGTGTGCCACCATTTTCTAGCCTCTGTATCTAGTGGCTGTTCTGTTCTTTGACCGCAGATAAGTTTATTAGGGTGCACAATGTTTTGGGGAACACAATACCACCACAATATGCAATGTACATAAATAAGTAAAATTACCAGATAGACTTTTTACTAAGTGACTATAAAGTTACCTTACTGTTTCTTTTTCTTTTTATGTTAATTTTCAGGATAGCATACAAACTCACGGGATTAATCATGCCATTCCTCATCATACGCATCATGATACTTTGTTCATATGCTTATTGCTACACACTAACAAATTAAATAGGAAGGCGAGCTTATCTTCGAGTTACAAGATACTCCCTCCTCCCAACTCCTTTTCTTCCCGGTCTCTTCACCTTCCTTCCCTTTCTCTCTGAAATTAAAGACTTTAAAACAGAATATTTAAATGGCCATCAATTGTTTCACTAGACAGAATTTGTTCAGCTAAAGGTCTGCTTTAAATGCGCGGGCAAGTGTTTCCCCGTCATCAGTGAGTGCTCCAGGCCTTAAACAGAAGGTAATGCGTTGCCTCCGAGTCGAGTCAGCAGCCAGCATCTCTGTCTGTGCTTCATTGCCTCTTGCCCTGGGGTTGAATAATTAATGCAATGTCAATCTGCAGCCTCCTCCTTCCTCCCCTCCCACTCTTCCCCTTCATCACTCCTTCCGTCTCTTCTTCTCCCCTGTACCTCTTCTGCCACCATCCCTCTCTCTGTGAATGAACAAACCTGTCATGTACCAGGCAATCGAACACCATTAATAACCATCCATCACACCTTCTTGCATAAATGTGCAGGCACACGCGAGCCTCATGAAAACCAACTTCTGTTGAACAGCAGAATTCCTACACAGTCCTCGCTCTCTCCAATTCATCTCTCACGCCTTCCTGCCTGAAATGGCTTCTTAAAGAGTTCACCGATCCTCTTTAAGGCCCAACGGGCAGAGCGCTGTACAACCTCCCCTTCTCTTCTCAGCAGATCTCCCAACACCAATCTATCTGTTCCTGGAACAGTCTTACCCTTGGTCTACTGAGACTGGGAGCTTCTCATCTCCTTCCTTCTCCACTTTCCAGACTCCTTTTGTTGGCTTCTTTTCCTCACCTCACTCGAGTTCCAGAGTCCCTTGAGGCTTCTTTCTAAAACCCATTCTCTTTCTGTCTTCGACTTCCGAATGCCGCACCTATGACTTGCATGTCCATGATTCAAACAAGGCTGAGTTGAAGATCCACATGTCTGGCTTGCTTGCCATCCTCTCCTAATGTCCCCCCCCCTCCCCGCCCACACACACACACACACACACACACACACACACACACACGCACCCCCAATAACACATGCCCAAACCTAATTTATGGTTTCTCTGTGACCTCCTTTGGTGTCTGCTCCAACACAAAATGAAGCCAGTCGTCACGTGTGTAAGCCACAAATCTAGATGTCATTCTTGGCCCAACCTGATCCTGTCCACCGTCCATCTTGTCACCATTGTAGTCAAAGCTCTCGCCATCTCCTACATGGAAGGAAGCGGCTCCTGTTAAGAGAGCTCCCAGACCCTCCCTCTTTGCTCCCCGTAATCTGCCATTCCCATGGCAACCTAGGTGAACCGTGAGGAATGTGAGTGTTACCATCAATCTCCTGTCTCAGACCCTGGGTGAGGACGTGCCACTGACTTACCTAGCGTCCCAGCATGCACCTCTCTTCCTCCACGCAGCACTTTCCTCTCTGCTTGCTGCTGAGTTGACGTCTCCGCCACCACCAAACGTCAGCAGCACTGTTACCATCCCAAAGAGACCTCCCTCAGCCCCAGTGGTGCATGTGCTCCTCAGTCCTGCTCTTTATCTTTGGGGAATTCACCTGAGTTTACAAATCCATATAGAATTATTGGGTACCCTGTATTTTCCTCTCTCTGGACCACAAGCCATACGACCAAGCTCTCTCAGACGATTTCTGTTCTACTTACTGTTATAAGCTTGCCACTACATGACAGGTTTGGCTCATAATTGATGCCTAATATTGTTGAACCAAAGGAGGGGCTGTTTTCTCTTTCTATTTGTGACTCATGCAAGAGAAAACAAGCTGTTTATTATATTACAAAGTCTTTATACACAAACAAATTTGTAAAACACAAGCTTGTTAGGACAGGTGCTGAAGTTGGGCATGGTGGTAGATGCCTTTAATTCTAGCACTTGGGAGGCAGAGGCAGGCAGAACTCTGTGAGTTCGAGGCTAGCCTGGTCTACAAAGCAAGTTCTAGGACAGCTAGGACTGTTACACAGAGAAACGCTGTCTAAAATAATAATAATAATAATAATAATAATAATAATAATAATAGTAATAGACATGTGCTGATATCCTTACCTCATGAAGCAACACATGGAACCTAGGTAGCTTCTATCCTAAAATTTTCTCTGAGACCCAAGGAACTGACTATAACCGGTGCTCTGTGTTTTTGCCAGTGACTGCAGGGTGGCTGAAAGGGCTTTGGCGGGTTGATCAGGGTACAGGTATGAGCCAACACAGCATGGCAGTTGTGTTCTCTATGTAGTGGCCGTAAGAGCCATCTTCACAGAGATACCAGTGGCGAGTTCAGCAAAGGAACTTGCTGCTCTGCCAGTGGTGGGAGCCCGGGTTGTTGCCGCTAGCGAGAAGACCAGGTGGTGATTTTAAAGGCACTTTACAATTCCGCCTTCACCCAAGCTGAAATGAAGCTGTCCAAACCCCAGGTTTGGGCTCGTATTTCCAGAGAAGTCAAAGACTATAAGTCAGAATCTGCAGGTGTTTCCTTTCAGATTTTTGCCTTCAGGAAGAAACTAAAAGTAAATAAAAATTATGGCCATCCCACTGCACCAGAATAACATGTATGTATTTTTAGATGGTTGCATTTTTCGTTAAAGCTATATGAGATACGAGCAAGAACAAAAAGTGTTCTATAAGAGAGCTCTGCTTCCTGCATTCCTGGCTTATTTTAATAGCTGTCTGTAATGTGCGTTTAGGATTCAGGATTCTAATTCTTGTAACAGAAGTTCAGTGAAGGGGGAGCAGACTCTAGTGTTTCAGATAGATCTGCCATAACTAGACTTGAAATTCAGTATGGTTCTTTTTTTCTGTGAGAGATCTGTTTTATTCTGTTTATTTTGTTTTACTCATGCCATGAGGAAATGAGGTATATAAGTTAATTATTTTAATCCCAATAAAATAATAATGAACTGGAACCACATTATGCCTGCCCCAACCATCAGCTATTTAAGCAGAATATAAACTAGATGCTTTTCTGCAAGCTGTAAATGAATAGCCTAAGTTGTTGCTCATGGAATTAGATTATTTAAAAAAAAAAATCACACTATCCAAGAGAATATCTGAGTAAGACACAAAATCCCCATTTTGGACTTTCCCAGAAGGCTTCTGCATCATGTTACTATGATTTTGAAGATTTAAAACAGTTGCTGACACACACAGAAATCCCTGCTATGGTATTTCCAGTTTTACTCTTCAGGAGCCCCAGTTTTGCTGTCAAGTCTCCCCCCCCCCCCCCCCGGTGTTGGAGAATGCCTGTGAAATGCTGTTGTCTTTTGGCAAAGTGAATGCTTATGAGGGAAGAGACATGAGCCCCACCTAAGAGGCACAATCGCTTACTGTTTCAGGTGTGACATGAATTCACGTCAACAAAAAGCTTAGAATGTGACCTTATTTACTAAAAGGGCATTTGCGATTGCAACCAAGTTATGATGAAGTCACAACCTGTTACAGAAAGTGCTCCACCCAGAAGCTAATGTGTTTGTGAGAGAGACCACCCAATGATTCAGACCTAGTCAATGGCCCAGAGAAAGCCAGGTCAAGGGGGCAGAGACGGGCATGTCTCTGAGCTAAATGCCATTGTTTGGATGTATTTTTCTCTCTAAATAGTCACATGTTGGAGGTTTGGACATCAGTGTAGTGATGTAAGAGGTTGCATGTGTCATGGTTCTCTAGAGGAACAGAACCCATAGATGTGTGTGTGTATAACAAAGGTAATTATTAGTTTGGCTTACGCAGTATGATCTGAGTAGTTCCACAATGGTTATTTCACACTGGAAAGACTGAAAACCAGGAAGCAGGGAGGGAGGGAAGATAATACAGGGGGAGAGAGGGGGGAGAAAAAATGATAAATAATACTAAGGATGTTTGAAAATGTCATAGGGAAATATTTTATATTTACTTAAAATACACACACATATATAAGTATGTGTATATATGCATGTTTATGCTTAGTGTATATATGCATGTATATGTTTTTAAAAAATAAAGCTATGCTACTTGGGGGTGATTGTTATCCCCCTAAGAACCATAGACTAGTTTTAAAAAACCCTCAGCGCCATGTATGGAAACTTCCCTTTGAGTTGGTCATGGGAGTCCAAGAGAATCTCAAAATAGCATAGGCTGTCACTGTCGCTCTTGGTTACCTCCCAGAATTTGAAGGTAAAATGCCATATGCTTCCAACACAGGACTGGAAGGAATTCATCTGAATCTGACCAGGGAGGATCCTTCCTAAGGACCAGCTCTCATAGTATGGGAAGGCCTTATGGAAGCTGCCAAGGGAAAAAAGCAATCAGTATTCCTACCCACTTACAAACCACAATAATGACCAGCACAAGATATCCCCAAAGGTACGCTAGTGGCACATATATCTTGGAGGCAACCATACAGCCACCTAATTGGACTTAAGGCCTGCTCGATAAGAGGGAATTCATGCCTTGTACTGTAAATCTAGCCAACCGTCTGTACCTGGTGAGGTCATGAACTTGAAAGGACAGCCTGCTACTGCCACTGTGGAACATCAATATGGTTTCTGACAGCATTCTACATACTTACACTCATTGGTTAAATGTAGTGTTCACCCTTTGTCAAAGAAACTTCTTATAGCGGATGAAGACTACTATAGAAATCACAACTGGTTAAGATGCATAGAGCTGACTGTGAAGAACAAAGCACATCCCCCAGCCAAGGCCCACGGAGCAGCACGGAAGAGAGAATGGAAAGACTGTAAGAGCGAGAGGACCGGGGTGTCTGCTGAGAGATGGCGTCTCCTACATAGGAGAGGAAAGCTGCACCGTGAAATCTCAACAGTGCGGTTGCTGAAGTAAGATCTGAGCAATGACTACATCAGTCGACATGGGATGTATACATATGTATATGTATTTAACATATAGAATAGAAGGCTGTGAATGTAAGAGGGAATGGAAGAAGACGTGGGAGGAACTGATGGTGGAAAGGGGGAGGTGGAGATGACGTAAATACAGTATTCATGTATGAAACTCAGAAAAATTACATAGAAACGAGGTGAGACATAGTGGGGGGGCCTTAGGTTCTTGGAGGCCTGCCCTTGGAAGGGATTATGGGACCCCAATCTTTCCAACTTCCTGTTTTAAGACATGAGCTCTTCTTTCCACATCTCCTTTGGTCATTACTGACTGGTCCTCCCCCAGGTGACACAGCCTAGGGGGCCTCATCATACTGTTTGGATCTTCAGCCTCCTTAGGTGTTTCTTCCTCACGCAATGCTAATCACTTCTTCACCAGTGTCCTGAGCTCTTCCCATCATTCCTTAGATGGCGCTTGGGCTGAATTTACCAACAGCCCACCCTCGTTGATTCTAGAGGACCTTCCTCAGCCTTTGTATTATTTTATTTTCCACAGTTCTTCCATGCTGCCTCCTTCTGAGCTGGGTTTCTTCACTCATTTCCTTCCTACCTTCCAGATCGTGCGGTCTGAGTGCACATCTCTACCTCGTCCCTTCAATATTGACACTTGTCAGGATGCTGCCACGAATCTTCTTTCATTTCTCAGAGCTGGGCATGGTCTGCTTCACACACATCTGTTTCCCAATATTTCTGTAAATCTGCCCTCAGGTCAAATCTCCACACTGAACTTCAGACTTAGTATCAGCGCTTCAAATGAAAAGAGATTTTTTTCAAATTAAATGTCTTAAATTAGTATATTCCAAATGAAAAAAAAATCAACATTTTCTCTCATGTATCTGCTCTTTTTCTGTCTGTCTCCGCTCTGGGTACCACATTTCTCCCAGTTATTAAATCAGAAACCTGGAAAGCATTTGTTTGGTTGTTTCTTTTTACTTTTTGCTATATTTCTTTTATGGAAAGAAGTTTTTTTTTCATACAATATATTATGATTACAGTTTCTGCTTGTCCAACTCTTCCCAGATCCTCCCCAACTCCCCACCCATTCAAATCCACACTCTTTCTGTCTGTCCTTAGAAAACAAACAGGCATCTAAAGAATAATAATAAAAGAGCATAACATAAAAACTGATAGAGGACAAAACAAAGAAACAGAAGAAAAGAACCAAAAGTACAAGAGACACATATAGATGCAGAGGCGCACACATTTGTACACACAGGAATCCTATAAAACACAAAACTGGAAGCCATAATATATACATAAAAGGCCTTTAAATTTAAAAAAAAAAATGTCCTGACATAACATTATGTGACAAAGAACCTCCAAAGATGCCAATGAGTTCATTTTGTGCTGACCATCTACTGCTGGGCATGGGGCCTACCCTCAGTAGTGGTTTGTATCCCCAGCAAGACTCTGTTGGAGAAAACTAAATTTTGATTTGCCAGTGATTATCAGTTGAAGATAGCCTCTGGGTTAGGGATGGGGGTTGTGTCCACTTCCCCTCTCGGCACTGGAACTCATCTGGTGCAGAACCACGTAGGCCCTGTGCATGCTGCCACAGTCTCTGTGAGTTCGGATGAGTGTTTCCTAGTTTTCTTGGAGACATCCATCATCTCTGGCTCTTACAGTCTTTCAGATCCTTCTGCAGAGTTCTCCAAGCCCTAAGGCAAGGGATTTGATGGAGACATCCTATTTAGGATTGAGGGTTCCCAGGTATTTTTCTCTCTGTGCATTGTCTGGTTATGAGTCTCTGTGTTTGTTCCCATCTACTTCAGGAGGAAGCTTTTCTGATGATGGCAGAGCAAGGCACTAACTAATGAGTATAGAAGAATGTCCTTACAAGCCATTTTATCCATACGTTCCTTTAGTAGAAGAGTAAGTAGTATTTGGTTTCCCCTAGGTCCTTGGACTATGTGTTCTCAGATTCTTGGCCACCTGAGCAGCATCGGGTATGGATTCCATCTTATGGAATGGGCCTTCAATCCACTCAGATATTGCCAGGAAGAATATTTGATTCTCTTTCTTGTCACGTTCAGAACTCCATCTGTCCCTTTTCCCTCACAGACAAGACTGTCTGCCTGTTGGACAACCTGTCTGATGGCCATCATCCCTCCGTCATGCTCCTTCCTCATATACCCTGCAATTATTTTTGTGAAACTTAATTTTCCTCATGTGACACCCTTGGGTCAATATGCCTAACCTCTGTACCAAGCCGAGTTGAAAAGCACTCCCTTATCCTCAAATACACAGTGTACACCTTGAACACAGCTGTGATGCTGCGCTGGGCCCCCTCTCCAACTCCAGCTGTTCCTCCATCCTGCAGCACCCTCAGCACCCCGCCTTGTGCTTCCTTTTGTGTTCTTATATGGCTCCAAAACAAACAAAACAAAACAAAACAAAAAACCTCAAAACCTTGCATTATATAAAATTAAATCATAATCATTAAAAAACAACACTACTAAATCACAACATGTAAACTTCAGAACAAACGATTGAAATCTAGCAAGATTCAGTTCAAAATGCTCTCCCTTGTCATCAGTTTCCTCTCACCACTCTTGCAGGGTCTGACTGTGGATTAAACTGCAGGTACCAGAGGGCTCCCTTTCTTCCTCTCTTCTCACTCTGAACTGGTGCCCTGAGATGCCCCCTGCCCGTTGTTTCCAGCTTAATCCACGCATTTGTGAGCTCAGCCCAGCTCTGAACTCTCCATCACCTTCCTAACCTCAGAGCTGCCTTTGAAGGAGGATGCCTGTCATGGTTCTGACTCTGGCCCAGCTGTTCCCAATTCTTTCATTCCTAAATGGCTCCTTCCTCAGAGCTGTGCTTGCTTCTCAAAGGGAGAGCTGTGTCGGGGAGAAGGGAGTTCCTGTACCCCATCTCAGCCTGGAGTTCTCTCCACCGGGCCTCAGCATGCTGGCCTAGTAGGTAATGTAATGGGTGTCTTTGTTTAACTTTGGGATTTGCTTCAACAAAATAAAAAGTACTCCTGTGCATTAAGGAAAAATTGACAATACAAAACAAAACAAAACAAAACAAAACACATGTTGTTTTGTGACCACCTGAACACCCCTGGTGCTACTGCTTTTATTTTTTTATTTATTTTTAAAAATGTTTATTTTTTGGTTTTACAAGACAGGGGTTCCCAGGCTGGCCTCAAACTCACAGAGATCCACCTGCTTCTACCTCCCAAGTGCTGGCCCCCTTTAGTCTTTTTACACATAATTTACACCTTTAATTTCCACTCCATTCTGGTATTGTGTATTCTGTGTAAGATTTCACTAAGTGGATACACCAGAGAACAATCGGTGTTCTTAGTTATGCTTTCGAGATGTTTCCAGAGTCGCTTTGAAAAGAACAATGATTTAAATAGACAGCAGAAAAACAAAACAAAAAAACAAAAAAACAAATCTTCGAAGAACTTCTTTAATCCTATTTTTGTCTATTAGAAAGTTCTCCTTGAGGTTTTTGTTTGTTTTTCTTTTTTATCTATTTTTCTTTTATTGAAAGAAGTTTTTTTTTTTTTTTTGGTGCAATATATTATGATTACAGTTTCTACTCTCCCAACTCTTCCCAGATCCTCCCCACCTCCCCTCCAATTCAAATCCACACTTTCTGTCTCTCCTTAGAAAACAAACAGGCATCTAAAGAATAATAATAACATAACATAATAATAATAAAATAAAGTAACTTCTTAACATAAAGATGTTAAGAAGTCAGAGTCATCAATGAATGGGAGTATTTCCACGCAGGAGTTGTTTCAGATATGTGCCGTTCACACATCAGTAACTCCATCCTTCCCACCTGGCTGTGCTGATGTCTTTCCTCTGATTTCATAGGTCATAGGTCAGATCTTTTCTACAATTCTGGGAGAAGCTGAGCATTTCCTCCTAACGTCTGTCTGTCTGTCATTTTCATTTGCTCTGGTCACTAATATATTTGGGACTAAAAAGCAAAAACTTGATTTACTGAAGGAGTTAAACTCATATTTACTGCAAATATGTTCAACTTTGCTTGCTTAATGAGTTTTGAACCTAAAGATTCAAAAGATTTTACGTAATTGAATTACTCACTGTTGGAATCAAAAAGGCCACAGGGTCAATAGAGCAGAAGAGATCATTCAACAATATATTTGAGAATTGAAAATAGAATTAACAGGCCAGGCCTGGTACAGCAGGTCTGTAATCCCAATTACCTGGAGTCTGAGGCAGGAGAATGGAGAGGTCCAAGGGTAAATTCAAGGCCAAGCTGAGTCACTTAGCTAGACCCTGTCTCAGAAAAGGGCTGGGGCACTAGCTTCATGTCATTGAGTCTCAGGTTTGGGTCTTTGGCACAGAGAAAGAACATTCTAGAAACTGAGTTCACTTGATTAAAAATTTAGGAACAGTACAGATTCTCACCTTAGTCCACATATCAAAATACATCTAAAAATATATTAAAGAGTTATATGTAAAAACCACTAAAGATTATAAACCACATTAGATCATAGAACAGAATATCATTATATGTTTGGGTGGAGCAAAGAAGAGAAGGAGGGGATCTTTAAAGCTTCAATGTAATGATAGTAAAAGAGCTGGCTAGTCTTTGCCACTGTAAGGATAGCTTTACTTACCTTTCCTAGTCTTAGTTTTTTTTTCAGCCTCTACCTGAACAGAAGCTATGCTCTAACTTTTTTAATTAATTGATCAGTTAAGTACAGAATGTCTGCTACACACCTGCTTTGTGTTAGACAATCAAGTGAAGTGACACACACACACAAAGCCCCTGTTGTATAGAATTTGCATTGGAGAAAAGTGAAGGCAGACATTCCAAGTATACAGCATGTCAAGATGTGTTCAGAGATGTGGAATAGAGAATGTTAATGGGAGTAGGGAGTGAGGTGGCAGGTTATGGGCCACTAATTTACTGGGGGGAGTGTCTGGGGAATCTTTCCTGAGCAAAGGACATTTATTTATTTGATTGAATTTAACATGGCTTTAACTGATATTTAAAACATAGAACCGTGCATATTTATGGGACATTGTGTGATGTTTTAACACCCACGTAATGTTTAATGTTTAAAGCGGGTTGAACATCTATTGCCTCATTTATTATTTTGTTATGGTAAAAACATTCAAAGTCTTCTAGTCTTCTTAAAAGATATATAGTACATCACCATTGTCAATAGTCCCTTTATTGTACAATCGCACACCGGAACTTCTCACCTTTATCTACGCATAACGTACCACCCACACATCAATCTCTCTCCACCTATCTCTCCTTCTACTCCCTCAGCCTCTGGTAGCCATGATTCTGCTGTGGGCATTTGTTAAGATTCCTGCTTTTAGATTTCACAGATAAGTGAGATTTGACATTTGTCTTTCTGAGCCTAGCTTATTTCACTTAACACAATGAATTCCAATTTTATATCCTGTGGTCAGAAATGATGGGATTTCATTTATTTGGGGGCATGTATATGTATCCTGCTTTCTTTGTTCATTGGTTGAGGAACATTCACATTATCTTTATTTCTTGGCTTTTGTGACAGTATTGCTACAGATGTGCAAGAAGGGTTATCTTTTCAACATACTGATTTCATTTCCTTTGTTATACATAAGCAGATGGAGAATGGCTGGACCCTTTGCTCCATTTTTAGTTTTTGACACCCTGTTGTTGTTTGTTTTTTGGCTTTTTTTTTTTTAAACTTATGAATGCCTGGCATTTGTTTGGCTCAGTTTCTAGCCAGCTTTCCTTAACTTAAATTATCCTGTCTACCTTTTGCCACAGGACTTTCTCCGTTCTCTTACTTCTGTAAATCTTACTCTTACTCCGTGGCTTCCTGGTTGTGTAGCTGGGTGGCTGGCCCCTGATGTCCTCCCTTCCTCTGGCTCCTTCTCCGTCTCTCTTTTTTTCCCCTCCTCCCAGATTTCTCCCTCTATAGATCCTCTCTGCTTGCCAGCCCTGCCTTTCCTTTCTCCTGCCTCGCTATTGGCCAGTTCTTCACTAGACCATCAGGTGTTTTACACAGGCACGGTAACAGAGTTAAACAAGTGCAGCATAAGCAGAAGTAACACACCTTAAAGTAGTATTCTACAACAATACCCCCTTTCAAACTGTTTTCAGGAATAGTTGTACTGTTACACTAGCACCCACAGTGTGCAAGGGTCCCTTGTTCTCCATGTCCTCAGCAGCTCTTGCTATCTTTTGTGTTTTTAATAATAGACATTCTTATTGGAATATGGGCATATTTTGTTTTGATTTGCACTTCCGTGTTTATCAGTGATGTTTGATATTTTAATAAGGGTGTTGTCCATTTCTATGCCTTGTTTAGAAAACTATCTATTTAGATCTATTGCTTAAGATAGTGTTTGGGGGGGATTTGAAGTTTCTTACATATTCTGGTGACATTCAAACAGAGACTCCAGAAGAAAAATACTCACTCAGCTATCCAGGGGAATGTGTTTCAGGAAGGCGAGAAGTATCGGTGCTCCTATGTTTGAATGCAACAAGAAGATAATGAATGCTGGGTACCAACGCAAAGCTGGCAGCTGCATCCCTGGATTACATGGGGGAGAGAGGGGATGGCGGTGGGGGTGGTGGAGGGTGGTGGTGAGAACATTGAAGGACTTGAAGGTATTGTCCACAATCTTGTTGAGCAACTGAATGAGCCAGTCACGGTTTACAGGGGAAAAGAAGACTCTTTTTATCTGTTTTTGTTTTTGGTGTGTCCTTTGGAATCCCTAGACTCAAATGGTCTTTCCCTGACTTATTCCATCCTTTTTGTTGGGGTTTAATGGCAAGTTCAATGTCACTAAAAGCAAAGGTGCTTGCCACCACGTGATTATCTCTATGCCAAAAAGTTCAAAGACAAGAGGGACCTACATCCCAGAACACAGTTGCATGTACATCTCATAAGAAAATTGGAGAATGAGAAGAAGAGGAAGAAAGGACAAGGCTGTCCACATTAGAGGATCGTTTCCTTGATTATTCTAACAAATAAATACATACCATCAGGAAGAGAGAAGTTTTAGGTAGAAACCAAACTTGAAGACTAGAGTGTGGTTTTTATAATTCTCAATGTGCATTATTTTCTAAACTAGTCTCATGTGCTATTCTATACAATGGGACTTCACTAAGAATTCTGCAGGTGGGAATTTATTTTACAGCTTGATCTTTCTCATTTAAAATGTTTCAGTGTGGAAAGATGAGCAAGAGAACCGTAACGTTCACTCCAGCATCCACCTCCAGTAATTACATTTGCATGTATGTACCCTGGCTTTTCTAGGAAAATAGTAAGAACATAGCAGTAGAATTATCAGGGAAAAAAATGTGAATTTCATTGTCCCAAATGACCTACCTATACTGGGAAGAGCTGAAATGGAGATAGTAAATAATGATATGCAAAAGAGATAACTTAGCAGAGACTATAACGATAGAAATAATTGTCATGTGTAATCACAAAAACAATACCTTTCAAAGTTATTTTTTTTAAATAAAAGCTTCATTTGTTTCCTCTGAGATGAGGTCTGATTGTGTAGTCCAGATTGGCCTTGAATTCAGAATCCTCCTGAGTGCTGAGGTTACAGGTGTGTTATCGTTGCACCTAAACAACCTTCTCTCCGAAGGCAGAAAAATCTGTGGTAACCAATGAATAATAAGCATAGACATAAAAAAACTGAACTGATTTTTTAAAAAATGACATTAAAAATTCAAGTGATTGTTAAGTATACTGATACGTTTTATTCTCATTAGAAATCTGACGGACAGTAAAAGAACATGAGGCATCTTCACGGCCTGGTCCTTCTAATTATCTAATGATTTAAAAAAAAAAGCCACAAAATGATAGAATCAAATGAATAAATTCCACAGCACAAGCAGGCTCTGTAGGGAATACCTGCAGACCGTATGGAAAGGTTTCCCCTTCAATTAAACTTACATGGGGAAAAACTACTTTTTCTCAGTAGGAACCAGAGGCTGTGCCATAGGGACATGAGGAATCCTCTATCCACAGCCCAGTAGTGACCCAACTCATTTGTCAACCTTAGAACACAGCCATTCCGGCTCATCCTCCTCTCGTCTGCTTGACTTCCCGCCCGTTCCCATCCCAACACAGCCACATGCTCCACATTGCAGCAGTTTTTAACGGCTTTGGTCTCACAGTGTCCATCAAAGCACTTCACCATTCAGATCTGGAAAGTTGCTTTGGTCTTCACATTGTCACGATCATTCAGCGTCCTCCATCCATAAATCAAGTTGTAGCTGTTCCCAAGAATTTGGTTTCCAAGAGAGATGTGATTTTCTTTTTTCTGCTATGGATTATAGCTAAGCTTCCTTTTGGAATCCTGGAAAGTGGGTGCTGGCAGCCCTGAACCTTTCTGGCAGTCCAGCTTTTGCATCCTTACTTATCCTTCTCCCAACCTAATGAAGTCCCGAGAGAAAGAATATACCAGGGATACAGGAATGATTTTTACTTCCAGGCAAGCCTGGTGGTCTGCTCGGGCCAGTCTTACAAAGTCTCCACATTGTTTAGTTGAGTCTCCAGCCTTTGGCAAGCTCTACCACAGAAACGAACACTTGCAATTGGGTGAGTGAGCAAAGGGAGAGAATTGGCCACAATGGGAGCCTTTACCACCCTTTACTTAGCTAATACCATTTTTTTTTCTGCTCCAGGATGTGCTCCGCTGTGGGGCATGAGCTAAGCAATAGGAGGGATGTAGGGATGAAGAAGAACAGTTCCACATTGGGGGCTTCTCTATTTACTATTCCTTTTGCTCTTTCTAGCCACCCGAGAAGTGTGCCCAATTTTCATCATTGTTATGTTTTGTTTGTTTGTTTTTTTTTTGTTTTGTTTTAACACAGAGGAACTAGCAGGACTGGAGGGGGGGAATCACTGATTTGGCCATAGTCAAATAATTAGTGAAGAAGGGTATTACAGCTTCCAGACCAGGTATGTCTGTCTGCCCATGGCACTCGCCCTATCTGGCCCTTAAGGAACTTAGCATCCCCGAAGATAAGTACATGTGTAAAACTTGGCCACTGTGTACCATGTAAGTGACTCTGTAATGTCATTAAGGGTTCTTTTGAGAACACTGACAAAAGAAAGATCAGTTTTATCTGGGGTAAATGAAGACATCTATGATAGATCTTAAAAGTGCTTTTAAAACCATTTTTATTTTATGTATATGGATGTTTTATCTGCATATGTCTGTGTACCCTGGAACTGGAATTACGGACAGTTAGTTATAAGCCACCAAGAGGATGCTAAGAATTGACCTGAGTCCTCTGCAAGGGCAACAATGCTCTTAACAACTATGCCGTCTCTATAGCCCCTAAAATTGCAGAGATACAACATTTCAAAGAGAAGTGTTGAAGGAACCCAAGGGCAAGGTTTTGTGAAAACCAAGAGGCTGTTTGGGCGGGTCTTGATACAGATGTATGACTTGACTTTCAAGGCTATGGGAAACTATTGCAGAATACTTCCACAAGCTGGGCATTTTCATGGTTCGACTTAGCAGGTATGCAAGTTCTAAGCTAAAGAGCCATCTAAGTGTCTAGGCATTTGATTTCTTGTTACTCGTTGGTGGGCGGTGTGTTTAAGGGGTACTCACTGTTTTCACAGCCTTATGCAGAGTGAGATGTGCCACAGCGGTTCTGAGACCGCTCGTATTCGCTGACTAAGACTGAGTCTGTCTAGGATTGAAGCTCAGTTCTTGCTCTCGCCACTTGTTTGTTCTTGTGCCTTACCTGCCCTGCGGGTTGCGGGTTTCTCCGAGAGAGAGAGAGAGAGAGAGAGAGAGAGAGAGAGAGAGAGAGAGATGTGAGTCTTGAAATGGACAAATTTTGCACTCTCATTTGCTAGCCATGGTGTGAGTTGGTGGTGTACTAGATGCAGGCCACACTAGACCACTAATGATGGACTGATGGGAAGGTTAAAAAGTAAATTCAGAGGCCGTCGTAGAAATCGATGTGAGGGGCAGTGAGGACCAGACCTGAGGTACCTTCTGTGAAAAAATGTCAGATTTCAAATACCGTGAAACCTTCTCCAGGTGAAGAAAACAGTGAAATATGTGCTTTTTAGTGTTCCCAGAGCTAAGCTTCTCTTTCTTCATTCATTGGCTTTAAAGGTCAAATTCGCGTTGGTTTGCTCCACTCTCAAGATTCTGTAAATACACCAGCTAATTCTACCCTTTGCACCTGTCCAAACAGCAAGGAAGATAAAAGGGACCAGAGGAGAGTCCAGCCTCTTCCTTCCCCTAATGAGGCTCCATTGATTTTCGAAAACAACTGGAAGACAATAAATCGCCCCCAATGCTGCTTCTTCCAAGGCCAGGCTTGTCACTGGTCCGTGTGTTCCCAGCAGACCCAAGGTGCTAAGGTTCACAGCTGGACCATAAAATGCTTTGGCAGCTCTGAGGATATATATGGCCAATTTCCTTTGTTCCCACTGGAGCCTTGGGTGTTTGGGGTTATAGGCTGTTGGCTTCACGACTAATTTGGTTTATTTGTTTTGTAGGTAAATGAGAGAAACTTCAAAACATTCACAAGCATGCCCATGAGCAGGTCAGAAGCTGTCCACAGACCTTAGACTTAAGGTAGGCCTGAGCTGGGGTAATTTTCAGGGGCTTGTTGTTACCATCATCCCCCCCCCCCCTTACCTACTCAAGGAGAGTTGGCTTTCTGTCAGGGGCTTTTCTTTTCTGTGTTAGATTTTGCCCACAAGTTTCTGAGGACTCCTGATGGTTGCATTATTTGGTATGGGGCCCATAAGGCTCAAGTGACTGCTGAGGGCTTGAAATGTGGCTACAACTGAAAAGTGCCATAGATACAAAGCACACTTGGGTTTCCAAGGCATAATGCTAAAAAGAAGAAAGATAATGTGTCAACTTTTAAAATATTGGTTGCAGTTTGAAATAACAG
>CABHPQ010152389.1:9025-29416 GCA_902168405.1 Peromyscus aztecus | reverse complement strand
ACAGTGACACACTTCCTCCAACAAGGCCACACATCCTAATAGTGCCACTCCCTTTGGGGGCCATTTTCATTCAAACCACCACGTTGTTGTACTGATTAGTTTTGTGTGTCAGCTTGACACAAGCTGGAGTCATCCGAGAAGGAGCCTCAGTTGAGGAAATGTCTTCATGAGATCCAGCTGTGACCATTTTATTAGTGATTGATGGGAAACCCATGGGCCCAGTCCATGGTGGGTGGTGCCACCCCTGGGCTGGTGGCCCTGGGTTCTATAAGAAAGCAGGCTGAGCAAGCCATGGGAAGCAAGCCAGTAAGTATCTCCCCTCCATGGCCTCTGCATCAGCTCCTGCCTCCAGGTTCCTGCTGTTTGAATTCCTGTCCTGACTGACTGTAGTGATGAACAGCAATGTGGAAGCATAAGCCAAATAAACCCTTTCCTCCCAACTTGCTTTCTGCTTGTGGAGTTTTGTCGCAGCAGTAGAAACCCTGACTAAAATGGCTTGTCTTTGACTTTTCCATCCATCCACTCTGAAACCAAGACTTTGAGTGTTCTCTCACAAATTCCACTGTCTCTGATCCTGACCAAGGAAGAAGGGCCAGACCTGGAGCTCAGAAGCTCAGTTGTCCTTGATTCAAACCCTGGTAAGGCTCTCCTACAGTTTTAATAACCTCGGACAGTAAGATTTCATGGTATCCCCTGGGAGAGAGCAAATGTCCCCTGTTTCACAGATGTAGAACACGAGGCTCATGGGATTAAAGTGGTCTGACTCACAGGGGATGTGTTTAAGTTTTGAGCTCTAAGAAGCTCACTTTCTCCTCCCATGGGCCTGAATCAGGCTTTTCAAACCTCAGCCCACCTTCCAGCTTCCTGCTGGGCCAATGCTTGTCTGGTGTCTGGCCCCAGAGTACAGGACCCCTGGGGGGGGCCTCTGGACCGGGCACCAGCACCTTTGTAATGCCTTATCTTTTGAGCACTCTCATCTGCTCAGCTCACCTCCAGAGGCTCGCACTCCCTGCAGGTTTTGGCGCTGAGGACTCCGTACCCTGTGCCTTCTGGTTTGATTTCACCGGAACCAACTGTACAATGCTCTTCTGTCTGGAGCTCACCACTGGAGCTGTGTGCAAGATCTCCACAAGCTACTGGTATGCCAACAACTGGTGTTGGTGTAAACTCAAATGGAGACCTTGTGTCATGGTTTAATCTGAAACGTCTCCCATGGGCTCATGGGTTTAATATTTGCACCTCAGATGATGGCATGATTTGGGGAGGCTTTTAAAAAGATGGCGGAAATAGGAAACTAGGGGTGTGCCTTGGAAGGTTACATGGGTTCTTTGTACCTTCCTCTTCCACTTCCTGGTCTGCTGTGGTGTAAACATTGGTCACATGATCCTGTTGTTATCCTTCCCTACCCAGCTTGACCCTCTGAAATCTTTTTTTTTTTTTTTTTGGTTTTTCGAGACAGGGTTTCTCTGTGTAGCTTTGCGCCTTTCCTGGAACTAGCTTGGGAGACCAGGCTGGCCTCGAACTCACAGAGATCCGCCTGCCTCTGCCTCCCGAGTGCTGGGATTAAAGGCGTGCGCCACCACCGCCCGGCGACCCTCTGAAATCTTAAGCTAAGGTCAGCATTGCCTCCCTAAAGTTGCTTCAGTGGAGTATTTTGGTCCTAGTGTCTTTTTTTTTTGGTTTTTGGTTTTTCGAGACAGGGTTTCTCTGTGTAACAGCCCTGGCTGTCCCAGAAATCTGTAGGTCAGGCTGGCCTTGAACTCACAGAGAACAGAGATTCACCTGCCTCTGCCTCTGCCTCTCCGCCAAGTGCTAGAATCAAAGGCATGTGCCGCCGCCACCTGGTGATTGGTCCTAGTGATTTATGCCTCATTCCTGGGCAAACATGCTGCCTGGTTTACGGTGATAATCATGCAAAGGAAAGAACGGTTCCCAAGATAGTGAGGAGAAAACACGGAAACTGGTGATTTCTAGGCGCATCTGCCAATCATGAGGAGTGATGGAGGAGTGATGGAGTGGGAGCACCCACACACCTGCTTTGCTGACCACCGGGTTACAATAACCACAAGCAACAAAACCAAACATGAAGCAGCAGGCAACACAGAAGTAAATGAATAGTCAGACTGGACTGCATGTGTCGTGAAGCAGAGGGTCATGGTGTCCTCTGATGGTGTAACACAAAGACCCCCCCCATTTGAATGGAGGTGACAGGGGTTCAGGGAGCACTTCCCAAAGACTTAGTGTTTATCTGAAATAACACAATTGAATGAGAACAAACTGGACGAGGAAGTGGGAAAGAATGTTCCAGGAGTGGGGGACTTCCTGTTCAAAGGTCCTGAGGTGCAGTGGATCTTCACAGAGAAGGAGATGGAAGAGACACACTGACCCCGAGAAGGGGAGGGTGTCCCCAGAGGGGGCTGGATAAACTCCCAAAGCAGATGTGTGAGAGCTTGTTGAACACGGCCAGGATTTTGGCTTTTATTCTGAGAGGAACAAGACGTTGCTGAAGGATGTGAGGCCAGGGAGGGGCTGAGGTAACTGTACTGAGGACCTGACCATGTTGTCCTGGTGTGGAAAGGGCATCTTTAGAGAACAGGAGAACTTAGCTGGTGACCACTGAGCAGGGAAGGTGAGGCATGCTGGGCCCTGAAAGGAAGGTATTAGTGCTGGGTGAGGAAACATTCTGGAACATGCTGCAGGCCTGCAGCCCTCTTCAGGTTACTCTCCAGCTAAGGTTCCCTGCTGTGCTTACCTGGGTGTCAAGGATAGCATTGGAAATGGTCCCTCATGCTCCCGGCTTTTTTACCTGGAAATCACCCAGCCAGGCTGACTTGCCCTCTGACAGGTAGGAGCCACCTCCAGCAACACTGGAAGAGAAAGATGGTACTTGGTCCTGAACTTGGTAGCACAAGAATGTTCTATTGAAAGGGTGCTTACCTCAAGTGGAACAATATTTACCCTAAGTGGCGAATGCACTCTGTAGCAGATCTTCTTTGATGTCAGCTCTTTCTTTGAACTGTGAAGAGCTCCAGTCATCCTCAGCCATCTTCTCAGCCGCCACCCCTCACCGCCATCCACGTATCGTAGATTAAAGGCACTGTGCAGACCTTTCTATTCCCCCTCTTTTGAGAGTCATAGTTTCCCCAGCTGGATGGGAAACTGAGACAGGACCGCAGGGCCAGAGTCCACAGCACACAGGGTCCACAGGAGGAGGTACCTCCCTGCCTCCCAGGAACTTGTGCTTCCTCGAGAAAGTCGGGGCTCAAAGGCTCCCTGCATGGGCCAGCGTACAAAGTGCCCTAGGCCAACCCTTCAAGGGCATATGTAACATTGCCGATTTCTTAACCTTATTTTGCACACTCACATATAAACCATAATGAGTTATTTAATTATGATGTATAAGGCCAGGAGTTAATGAGGGCACAAATGACAAACTTTAATGATTTCTTTTTGCCCTGAGGTAATGAACTTCTGGCTTTACCTAACATTGGGCTGGTAATCGGATTCCTGTAAAATTAATCTTTGAACCTAAGGGTGTCTGTGGCACTTTCTCTCTGTACCTCTGTACGCGCGCACGCGCGCGCGTGTGCGGGGTAGAGGGAGGTAGGGTTAGGAGTGAGACACACGGCACTAGCTAAATGCTGTGTGGGTGTGGAGGATGGTCAGTCTGTGACTGGGAATGGCCCAACAGCCCCTGTGAGAAGTCAGTTCTGTCACCAGAGAGGAGCCTGAAGCTGTCATCAAGTAACATACCACCTCAGAGATAGACCGTGGGTCTCAAATCCAAATCTCTACACAAGCCAGCATGGCTGCTCTGCCCCACCCTCTCGGGTCACAGTCCACCATTGTGGAGAAGCTGAGGCAGGGAATAGGAACTCCTATTTACACTCTCCGTCAAGAGCAGAGAGAATGCATGCATACCCTCTATGCAGCTCACCTTATACAGTCCAGGACCCAAACCGAACTAATAGTTTCCCCATACTGAATTAGGCAATCAAGACAACCCCCCACTCACATACCCACAGGCCAACTTGATCTAGACAATCCAGCATCTAGATTCTCTTTTGAGGGGATTCTACCTTGTGTCGTTGACAGTTAAAACTGATATCACACACACACACACACACACACACACACACACATTTAATTCTTACTTCCTGGAGGAAGGTTGGAAGTCTTCAGCCCCTTGGTTAAAATTGCACTGAGAGGTTTGACAAGTGGGGAAAGGTATGACAAGCTGGTGGCCCAGCTCCTGTCCAGCCAGCCTGCCTGGGCTTGACGATGCAGTGTCCCCTTCAGGCTTATGATCTGAACGTTTGGTCCCAGCTGGTGGAACTTGTAGTGGAATATTATTTTAAGGTGTGTTGCTTTGGTTTCTGTTGCATTTGTTTAACTCTGTGAAGCTGTGTTACTGTGCCTGTACAACACACCCGATGGTCTAACAAAGAACGGAATGGCCAATAGCAAGGCAGGAGAAAGGATAGGCAGGGCTGGCGGGCTGAGATTATATGTAGAAGGAGAAAACTGGAGGGGGAGTGAGGAGCCAGAGAAGGAGGAGGATATCGGGGGACAGCCACCCAGCTACACAGCAAGCCACAGAGTAAGAGTAAGATTTACAGAAGAGAACAAGAAAAGCCCAGAGGCAAAAGGTAGTAGGGATAATTTAAGGAAAACTGTCTAGAAACTAAGCCAAGCTAAGGCCTGGCATTCATAAGTAAGAATAAGCCTCCATGAGTGATTTATTTGGGAGTGGGTGGTGCCCCCCCCAAAAGAGCAAAAACAAACAAGAGCTGTCTTGGAAGGTTCTGAAAACTTGGGGAGCAGTAGTAAGCTGTGGGATGTGGGTCCCTGTGGGAGGGTGTTGAGGTCACTATACTTGGTTACTTCTCTGCTTCCTGCTTGGCTGTGGAGGAAGTTGGCCCCTGTGACTCAGGATCCTAACACCATGACTGGAATTGTTTACTATGCCTTCCCCATCATGATGGGCTAAAGCATCTGAAACCAGGGGCCAGGGTGAAATCCCTCTCCCTTAAGGTGTTACAGTCAGGGATTTTGGTCTTAGCTATGAGAAGGTACATAAAATCAAGCGAAGGGCTGGGGGCTGTGACCCTTTAGACATAGTGAGAAGCCTCATCTCTTGGTGGGACATGCAACCTAGGTTTGGGGGCCTTTGGAGAATGGTTACCTTTTTACTCGGGAGCTCAAGAGTAAACCCAAGGCCTCTTGTAAGCTGGTCTAGTTAAGATTTGACTACTGTGAAGAGATACTATGACCATGGCAACTCTTATGAGGGAAAACTTTTAATCTGGGGTGGCTTATAGTTCAGAGGTGCAGTCCTACAGCTGTGTTCTCTGTCAGGCCGGAAAATGGTCCTGATTCTGAGTTCTCCTTTACCCGTTTCCTCCACATTCTACCCCATTTCCAGTCAGATCCCATCAGTGCCCTGCAGGAAGCCCCTCCATGTGGGCCCACCTGTGTGAAGGTTCTAACTGGCCTGGTAGAGAATCCAGACCAAGCCAAAGGTGGTCATTTCTCCTCCACCCACAGGGAACCAATCTGTGGAATGAAGTCTCTCCCACCCCTTTCACAAGCTCACGAGATCAAGATGTCAGTCACACACGCAGCGCCAAGGACTCTCACACCCCTCAGCCTGGAGTTGTTTTTGTACTGAGACTGCCGTGCTTGTTCCCAAACCTGCCGGCGCCCGCAGCACTTGCTGGTGTAATTACATCCTGTAGCTAAATATTACCGAAAACAACAGCATCTGAGTGAAATGGAGAAAGGCTGCTGTTTCTGGAGAAACTGGGATTTGGGGGAAAATGCTGAAGAGGCAAGATACTAAAATTTTCCTGTGAGTTTTGTCTCTGAGAGACAGAAGGCTAGGGTTTTCAGTGGGGAGAGGGTGACATTCGCTTGATGGCAAAACCCACTGCTGTGTCGACTCACCTGTGTGTCCTTGGGCTGGGTTAAAAGCTCTCCCTTAATAGGCGTGAGCAGGTAGAGCCTAAGGCACAGGGCACATGCTGGCAGATGGACCATGGAAGCTGTGTTTAATGTTAAAATGTTTAGGACACATGCCACCTTCAGGGGTGAGCGTGTGTGGTGGCAGGAGCTTTGGCATGACTAGCACACACCTGCAGATCAAGGTACAGAGACCCCTGGATTCAGGAGCAGCACTGGCCTAACATTCCACAAATGCTGACTCCACAGACACACCTCTGCCAGTCAGGCCCCCACAATCTCCCAAAGCAGTGTCACTATCCAGGGACCAGAGAACATTTCAGATTTAAATCCTAACAGCCAGCAATAGTATATTTGTCATTGGAGCATTTGAGAGGGAAATGACAGGGGTAGGTGGCAGACTTAGCAATCCTTGGCCCATACTACACACTCTGATGTAGGGAGAAGAAACAGACATGATCACCCCTCTCCAAAGAATTAATATCTGTCTGTCTATCTATCTATCTATCTATCTATCTATCCATCTATCTATATCTATGTATCTATGTATCTATCTATCTATATCTATCAATCATTATCTTAATCATCCATTCATCCATCTTATTTCTTAGGAAGTATATACCCATTCTGTTTCTCAGATGTCTCCACATATGGACAAGTTTTTAAGAGAATCCTGAGAAACTGGATACCCATTAGGAAGGGAGCAGGCATAAACAGATGAGAAAGAAGTGACAATCACTTAGCTCGCCGGACAGATGTCTCCAGGGTGACATTCAACAGGCCTTTTGGGACTAAGGTACCACAGCTCAACACCTGGACAGTCACGCACTGAAGTGTGGGTTCACTTTGCTTGCAGAGCCTGTTTTACTTGGTGTCTGGTTGGAAAGCAATATCTCTTAAAAGATAAAATATAGCTCATAAAGATTATTTAGCTTTTTTTTAGCTCCTTCTGTAATAAAAAGGAAACATATAGCATGGAAATGAGCGATTTATGGAGGCATGTAAAGGAACACATTTTCCTAGCAAGTCACTGAAATTTAATTTAGAGTGGAGCCAGGTAAAGGGTTGCATCTCAAAGTTGCTTATTTCCCCCTTTCTGGTGACATTGCTTTCCCTCTGAAAGCAGCTGAGCTCAGGGAAGGCGCTACTGTGTCCCCAAATGTTGGACACTAGGTCCATCCAAGAAATGAGCAAACTGGCAATTTCACACTGGGAGGGGCATAGAGTGCTGCCCCCCAAGCCCTCATCCCCTACCTCACTAGATACCATTGACAATGCATTCAACAAATGTGGTGCCTGCTGTGGGCTTTCCCCATGCCAGCTGGGCGCTTGGTGTTCTGCTCAATTCACTTGTGCACTTAGTGACTGGATCCTTTGTTCTCACAGTCTTTAAAGTTTTGAGTTCCTTATATATTCTGGATGAACGACTAGCAAAGGTTTTCTCCTATTCTGCAGGACATCCTCTCATTGTGCTGACTACTTCTTTTGCCCTTCAGAAGACTTTTAATTTGATATGACCCTGTTTACTCGCTCCTTTTATTGAGGTTTTTTGTTTGTTTGTTTGGCTGTGTTAGGCAGGCACTCCACCACTGACCTACATCCCACCCTCCCTGACAACTCTTCATGTTGCCTCCTGAGCTAGCCAGAAAACTGTTGCCTGCACCTATGTCTTGAAAAGTTTCTTTTATGTTGTCTCCTGGAGGCTTCTGAATTTTCAGTCTTACATGAAGGTCTTTGACTGATTCTGAGTTGATTTGTGTGCTGTGAGAAGATGTAGGAGTCTCCTCTCTGTTTTCTATTGTTGACATCCAGTCTCCCTGGTGCTCTAGGGAGAGGCTGCCCCTTTCTCCAATGTGTTTTTACTCCGTGTCAGGAATCTAATTGTTGTGTCCATGTGGGCTGATCTCTGTATCCTATACCACTGTCTACAGTTCTCCAGTATACCATATGGGAGCTGGGTTGTTACCCTTCAGAACTGCCCCCTTCGCTCAGGATTGCTTTGGCTTAATGTGTGTGCTTGTGAGTGGTCCCAGATGAATTTACGGATTTCCTTCTAGTTCCGTGAAGAATTTCATTGAATTTGACAGTGATTGCACAGACTCTGTCGGTCACTTTTGATAATATGGTCACTTTGTCAGGACTGTTTGTAATGGTTCAAGACCACGAGTGATCTCTTCACACGAAAGCAGCTTCAGCAGTTTCTCCCTCCGCATTTCTCTCTGGTTGTCAACGTGGAGTCTCGAGATTGAAGAGTACTCTTACACCCACCTGTCTCCGTTCTTCTAGGCTTCTGTAAATGGGTGATCTTATTTTCTCTATTGTTTTTGGGCTGTGTGTGTGTGTGTGTGTGTGTGTATGTATCTGTGTATTTGTGTGTGTGTCTATGTGTGTGTTTGTGTGTGTGTCTGTGTGTATGTCTGTGTGTCTCTGTGTGTCTCTCTCTGTGTGTATGTCTGTGTGTTTGTGTGTGTCTCTGTGTTTGTGTGTCTGTATTTGTGTATGTCTGTGTGTATGTCTCTGTGTTTGTGTGTCTGTGTATTTGTGTGTGTGTCTATGTGTGTGTTTGTGTATGTGTCTGTGTGTATGTCTGTGTGTTTGTGTGTCTGTATTTGTGTCTGTGTGTGTGTGTGTCTGTGTGTGTGTGTGGTAAATATCTGACAGAACAACTTAAAGGGAGACGACTCACTTTTGCTCACAGAGGCTTCATGGTTGATTGGCTCTACTGTTTTCTGGGCCATGGTGTGGGAGAATATCATGATAGGAAGACACGATAGAGTCAAGTTTCTCACTTCATGTTTGCCAGGAATGAGAAAGGAGGGAGAGAAGGAAGAAGAAAGGGACAAAGGGGGTAGGCAAGAGGTAGGCCCATGAAAAGCATGCCTCCAGTGACTCCTATAGTGAGGGTCACCTCTAAAGTTTTTATTACTTTCCAAAACAGTGCCACCAGCTTGGGAGAGAGCAACACATTATCATCCTTGGGGACACTTGATATTCTAATCACAACATTGACTTCTACCTTGGAAAACTGCATTGGCCTCTGTGCTGGTCAGTTTTGTTTGTTTGCCTTTTTTTTTTTCTCAAGACAGGGTTTCTTTGTGTAGTTCTGGCTGTCCTGGAACTAGTTCTGTAGACCAGGCTGGCCTTGAATTCACAGAGATCCACCTATCTCTGCCTCCTTGGTGCTGGGATTAAAGATGTGCAACACCACTGCCTGGCCCTGGTCAGTTTTAACTATCAACTTGACATAATCTGGAATAACCTAGGAGTAGAGTCTTAATGAGGAATTATCTAGATAAGGTTGGCCTGTGAGAATGTCTGTATGGACTGTCTTGATTATTGGTAGATGTATGAATATGAAAAGCCTTCCCCCACTGTGGGTGACACCATTCCCTAGGCAGGGGTTCCTGGACAATGGTAGGAGAGAAGAAACCTAGGCTAGAGTGATTGACTTGACTTTTTTAGAATTTTAGATTATAATTTGGGGTTGTAAGCCATATAAAACTTTTTACTCCGCTATGTTGCTTTCAGTCAGGGGGTCTGTCATAGCAACAGAAATGGATGTAGAAGAGTTCCCAGCTTAGACTGGCAGCATCTATCCTTGCCTTGGACCCTAAGTCCTTTGTCTACACAGCTGCTCTGAGCTACAGGAGGCAGGTAGGGTAATTATCCTCTCCACCCTCCAGTACTTTTCTTACTTAGCTGGACACATGGAAACACAAAGGGAGTTTTATGTAATATAGAACTGTAGGGTTTTAGGCTGGAGAACTTCAGAGCCAGAGAAGATACTAAAGAATAGGAAGAGTGACCAAGGAGCAGGTCACACAGCCGAGAACAGGTACTTTGTAGTCCAGCCCAGTCCTTCTGACCCCTCAGAGTGTGTATGTCATCAGTTGACGTCACTGCTATTGAGGGACACAGTTAAAGTCATAGTCACAGTAAAAGGTGTGCCATGGACCATGAACAGGGATGGCTATAGGAGAGACAAGCATGGCCCTTGAGAGGATTTCAATGGGCCCATTCCATCTTAGGAAACACAGCACATTAAACATACAGAGAATGTCTGGAGCAGTCAAAGGCTGGGTGTGCCTTCCTGTCATTGGTGTGCTGTGCCACGACTCTCAAATGGGGCTGTGGGGAGGGACCATTGGCATCAAACCATCCTGCTCTTCAAGAACTCATAACTTGGAAAATTTCTCAAAACCTTCAAGATGCCTTTAAACTATCAGGAGTCAACCCCGCAGTAAAGGCTGGGTCCAGGTATACCTCCCCATGTAGATGAGTAAGAAGACTCATCCGTGCTGACTCATGCCCAGAAGACAAGGTCCAGGTCTCTTCATGCCTAGTCAAAGCAGACTCGGTCTGCCTTTGAAGGTCCACTCATGTCTCCTCTACATCTAGCATTAGGTGTTAGGGCCCATGATCGATGAGTGATGATTCATCTAATCAATAGGCATTGATCTAACATATGGTATGGACAGGTCCTGGGCTAGCATGGGAGTTGGTAGCCTGTACAAGCGCCTGAAGTTTGGTGGATCTCCCATGCTGAGTTTCCCAGGCCAGGTCTGCAGGATGGTCCTTCACATGCCCCAGGCCTGAAGTCTTCCTTCACAGCGACGTTTGGTGCTGGCTGCATGGCAGCAGGGCAGAGGAGAGGTAGAAGAGAGGCAATGGATGCCCCGAGGTCCCCACCTGGTGTTCTATGGAAGCACAGGTAGCTTTTGTTCACTAATACTTTTACCACCCCATCTTTATGTGACAAATATGAACACTTAAATCCATCTACTGGAATAATTGCTTGCAAACCGATGAAGAACTCAACTTAGGATGACAACTTCAGTGACCTCCATGTCCCTGTGCTAGGTAAAATAGCCACGCTATCCAGAAGAAATGGAAGGAAACACATACACACTGTCCGTGTCCCTAGATTGCCCAGCTTTGGGCTATTCAGCCCCTCAAAAGTACACCGATTCTCCTAGTAGAAAATATATTTACAAAGCTCCTGATTGTGTCACCAGAGCACACAGTTGCCTTGAGATAAACTCCTGCAGCTGGGGAAAGGATTGTACACACCCGTAACCAAGCCCAATTATATTGAGAACCAGCCGCCAGATTCCTCTGTCCCCGCAGTTCCTGGAGTGTGAAGAGAGAGAGAGAACAAACGGAAGGAGAAAACTGTACAGCATCGTAATGATGAGTGTGGGACGTGGCAGCCCGCCTTCCCTCCACCCCTCTTCCTGCATCTGTCTAACAAGAGTGGAGAGAGCTGGCAGTTCTCCTGGCCCTCCTTGCTCCTCCTCCTCTTGTTGGAAGGTGCCTGTGTCCCAGCCTCCCTTGCTTGGTTCCAGTTGCCTGGAAGTGTCTTGGAATAAATAGCCTGGAGAGTGGCCAGGCGTCCTCTGTTTCTTTCTCTTCCGTAATTAACTTGGTACCGAGTTGCTTCTCTGAAATGAACAGCCCAGCCCTTCCTTCTAGGCAGAAATTTCTGTGAGGAACAAATAGGATCTGAAGCAAATCTCAGGGTGCTGCTTGATGGATGTGCCTGAAGCCGCAACAGAGGCTCCCTCCCAGGAGCCACAGTTAGAGATCAGACACCGTGGAACCAATGCCACAGTCTTTTTGGAAAAAATGAGCACACTGTGCAGACCCAGGGTGGGTTATTTCCATATGATATCCTGGGACAGTTAATCAAAGCAAAGCAGAGCCAGGGGAGAGCCAGGGTTATCCTGAAGTGTTGAGAAATTAAATCCCCATTAGCCCCTCATCTGTCTCCCTCCTCCCTCTTGTCTTTTCTAATGTGTGCCCCTGCCGGTTGAGGCCAGAGACTGACTTGAAGCATCCTCCTCTATGGATCTCCACCTCACTGTTTTAGACTGGATTTCTCATTGAACCTGGAGCTCAGTGATCAGTTAGACCCCCTGGATAATGAGCCTCAGGGATCTGCCTAGCTCTGTTCCTGACTTAGTGCTGGGACTGAACCATCTCACCTGGTTTTTACATTTGTGCTCAGAATCCCAACTCAATTTCTCATGCTTGTATGGCAGGCACTTTACCTCCTGTGGTGGTTTGAATGAGAACAGCTCCCATAGGCTTATATATTTGAATGCTTAGTCTCTGGTTGGTAGAACTGTTTGGGAAGGATTAGGAGGTGTGTCCCTGGGGACGCATGGTTTGAAACCTCCAACTCCACACAAGCCCCCCTCTTCTCTGCAACTCTCAGATAAGATATGAGTTCTCAGCTACCAATTCCATCGCTGCCTGCCTGGTGCCATGCTCCCTGCCATGATGACCATGGGTACTAACCCTTTGGAACCATGAGCTCCAACAAATACTTCCTTTTGTAAGTTGTCTTTGTCATGGTGTCTCTATTCAGTATTAGAAAAATAATGACGATGCCCACAGAGCAATAGCCCCAGCCCCTCCCTTCTGTTTTACAAAAACTGAAACTGTCTATACCATTCCATCCTTTAATTTATAAGAGAGGCACTGAAATTTCTGGGGAGCATAGAGTTGGAAAGTGACTCTACAGGAGGCTTAGTGTCTCCCCTGTTACCTGCAACTAGCCCCACAAGGTGCTGCGGCTCTAACGGGCTTGGGTTTGCCAGCTGGTCATTAACGGAAAGGTTGAGAAAATCTCCACTGGTTCCTTTGGGTCTCAGAAGGTGCCTCAGGGATCCCCAGCATTGCACACTCCTTGCCCTGAATGAATAGCTCAGGACCTGAGAGTATTGATGTGTGGCAGTCCTGGCCATTCTTTGTGCTGTGTGTAGGGCACAGAGCTGGGGTACTAGTGGGCTGTCTGGCATGAGACCCTGTTCTCAGGAAGGCAGGGATTCAGGGCTAGACAGAACTTAGCAGACCAGCGAGTTTACTGGGGTTACTTTATGGGAGTGTAGGTGCCTCAAAGGCAGCCAAAAAGCCTACCCTAGCATGGGTGGGGACTCACAAAACCAGCACCACTAGAGCCCACCCCCAGCATCCAGCATCCCAGCATCCAGCCCCCCACCCCCCTAGCATCCCGCCCCAGCATCTAGCCTCCCTCCCTCCACCCCAGCATCCAGGCGAGACTCTCATACCAGCAGTTCTTTACTGTTTTTGTAACCTTGGGGAAGGAACTCACGAGTCTGGTAAGTTCTATGAGTTTCTTAAACTTCCTCCTCCCCTTAGGGGGAAAGTTTCAGTTTAAGTAAAACAGCTACTCATTTTCCTCAACTCAGCTCTGCTCCACAGCTTCTGCATTAGTTACTTTTCTGTTGCTGTGATGAAACACATGTTGAAGGAAGAGTTTATTTGGGCTTATGGCCCGGAAGCATGGCAGTGGCCAACCGTTTCAGCTGCAAGCACTAAGCATTCAGCAAACTGGAAGTAGAGGCGTGGCTATGTACTCCCAGTGCCTGCTCCCCAGTGACTGACTTCCTCCCGCAAGGGCTGCACCACCTAACACCCTCCCTCCCTCGCCCACCCAAATGCCACCAACTGGGGACAGATCATTCAGATGCCTGAGCCTATGTGGGAGACATCTCTCACTCCACACCACCTAGTTTTTGTTGTAGTTGGATGTGGACTGTGGAAGGCTTGGTCCCGGAATGACTGACTCATGGGAATGCTAGTCTCATTGATGGGTTCCTTCATGGATGTCAGGGTTAGTAGGCTCTTGGAGGCAGTATCCAGAGGGAGGAAGTGGGTCACTAGGGTGTGTCTTAGAAGGTCATATCCTGTCTTTGCACTGCCTCTCCTCTCTTCTTGCTTCCTGTCCTCCTTAAGATGAGCAGCTTTGCCTCCATACATTCTCCAACCCAGATGTTCCTGCTACCACTACCTAAAAGCAACAGAACCTACAAACCATGGGTCTGACCCCTGGAACCATAAGCCAAAATAAATATTTTTTAATGGCTTGTTTTGTTAAATGGCAAGAAAAAAATAAAACCCTGGCTAAAACACCATCTCCTTGCCCGAGTCGGCTCTCTAGGACTCTAGGCTTCCTAATCTCTGGGTTCTGACCATGGAGGCTGCTGGACTCTGATTGGCATCCTTCGTCAGTCATGAGAACTTTCCTTTCTCATGTCAACTGGACAGCGAATCGAATTGTGACACGTGGAGATCTTGCTTCATACAACATGATGGATGCCTGATTCATCTACCCACAACACCCGAACAGGGGTGGACCCAAGGTGGAAGTCAGTTTCTCTGGCAGAGTTCTGGCAGCCTTGAAGTTCCTATACTGGGTCTTTGGTGAGGGGAGAGGGAGTAGGTGCTTACCATCTACCTGCTGAGGGACCTGCTGATCTCTTCAGAAGGAGGAGGGCAGTAAGTCTGTCACCTGTAAGCATCTGGCAGGGGCTATTAGGCATGCAAATTTTATGCATGAAATTCAGGCAAGGAAGGAGATGCCCCCAAACTTTATGGCTGTGAATGAGTTATGTGTGAGCCATGTACCTAATAACGTGCTATAGATCCAGGATATCTGCCAGGTTTTTTAAATGGGCGTTGGGGAGCTGTGTCTCCATCCTGAAGGGGGTTTGCTACCTCTCCATAGATGTTGGCTTGTCCTTGCTTTCTCTAGTTCTTCTCCCTTCTTGATCACCACTGATAGTACAGTTATTATATGCCATATACCACACCATCACCAGGGAGGTGATGACTCACAGGGTGCCTGGCTTCTGCTCCTGCTGACTGTGGGGACTGGTGGTGAAGATCACACACCTGGAACCCACATCTCCCTACTCCCATCTCTGCCCCTCTAACTCCTAGCCTGGGTAAACCTGAGCAAGTTTCCTCTATCCATTCTGTCTTTCTTAAGAGGAAATAGCGGTGACTGATGCTCATGTTCCAAGCTCTTTTGGTGATGATTGCACATGGCTGTAGCATGAATCTTAAAAGGTCTTATTAATAAAAACAAACCTGGAGCCAGGTATTGGGGTGAATGCTGGAAGATCAGAGAAGCAGAACAAGCTACAGCCACCTCACCTTGCCAGTTCCTCAGCTGATCCTGTTTCCTCAGACTGGAAGCCTCTGAGTCCTCATCCAAATGAATCTCAGCTGAACTGCTGCTCAAAAGCCTAAAAGCTTAATCAGGCTCTAGTTCCTGGTTTTCACGTCTTATATACCTTTCTGCTTTCTGCCATTACTTCCTGGGATTAAAGGCGTGAGTCACCACACCTGGCTGTTTCCAGTGTGGCTTTGAACTCACAGAGATCCAGATGGATCTCTGCCTCCAGAAGGCTAGGATTAAAGGTGTGAGTGCCACCATTTTCTGGCCTCTATGTCTGTCTAGTGGCTGTTCTGTTCTCTGACCCCAGATAAATTTATTAGGGTGCATGATATATAGGGGAACACAATATCACCACACATGGCAGACCTTTGAAGAGATAATGAACACATGATTCCAGAGAGAGAGAGAGGGAGTTTGGTTTTCGGGGTCTTTGGCTTCTTTTCTTTTGGGTTCCCATGGAAGGGAAAGCTGAAAATGTGGCCCACTCTTTCTCAGCCTGTGTTGGGACATGGATGATGCCGAGCAATGTGTCTAAGTGGATATGGGCCAAGGAAGCTGGCTGCTTTGTTTGGGAAGGTTCTAGAAACAATAGAGAGGAGGCCATAGCCCTCAGCGTCTGTTTATCTCAGCTCTTCAGTCAGCGACAGAACATGGGGGGCAGATACACCACCTGAAGGAAAGCCTTGGAAGGACTGGCAGGAGAGAGTGTTCATCCATGTAGCTGACCACAGTAGAATCTTCTAGTCTCTGGAAATTAGCTACACAGTGATGCCCAGGCATCAAGGCATGTTAACATGGCAGGAGGCAGAGTGTGTTTAGCAGGTGGGAAAATAAATTTCAGGAACTACAAACATGCCAGGCTTTGCATTCTGGACCCCAAAGAACAAGACAAACTGAGCCCTACCATCTGCCAGGATGGGCTTCCATGTGCTTCTGTCTCCTTTAGGTCCCAGGTCAGAGTCTCAGGGAGCAGTTTTCAGGACCCCTGACCAATGACTCTACTTTGAGTCCCTTGTCTCTTAACTGCCACCTTTCCCCATGCCCGAGTGGCTCTTGACTTTCTCCATGCTTGTGATGGTTTGTTCTACTCTGTTTCTGGCTTTTTGGTAGGATCCAGGCAGGGCTCCCGTGGAGTTGACAGTGTCTGGGACACAGGTGCCCTTGGTCAGCCTTTCTTCAGTGGATGGGCAGGTGATGGGTGGATGAGGAGGCATGGGGCATGGTCAGGTTACAGCTGTGGCTCAGAACCACTGACATGGAGAAATCCAGGCTTCCAGTGAATCTACAAAGTCACTCTGTCTCTAGTCTGTCCTCTGGATTCCTCTATTGCACATTTTCTCAAAGTAAATGTCACCTAGGGTGATTAATTGTGAAAATATGCACTGCTTTATAACAAGGTCAGAATTAACTTCTGTAAAGCCAACCTAGAGTTTCATTTCCCTATTTTTTTTTTCAAGAAGTGTGGCCAAAAGTATAAATTCATTTTCAAATGTCAGTTAAAAGAAAAAAACAGATTTCCAAACACTGTCATCATGTCTACATTAGATAGAGGGCATTTAGCCAGGGTTTTACTGGGGAATTCTCCTTATTTCCATACATCTATGTACTTGTTTTTCTGGTAAGTCATTCAATTAACCAACACTTATTCAGTAATCAGTCAGTTCTGTATGGGCAGAGATGGGAGCCCTGCTCTGGGACCAAATTCTCTGAAGGCCCAGTAGGCCCCTGGGGAGTTAACTTTGGGGGAGCAACCGGAACAAGTCTAATGGACTGGATATGGAGTGAGGGGTGCATGCACAGGAAGACTCCAGACAAGGGGTGCAGCTAGGGGTGCATGCACAGCAAGACTCCTGAGAACAAAGGGAGGATAAGTTTGGGGTTTGAATTGAAGGAGAGCAGATCAAATGTGGCTTTGTGAAGGAAGGCAGGGTCAGGGGTCTGGGGACTGAGGGGATGTCAACCTGTTCAGTGGAGGTGTAGTGGCTAGGGAGGGCAGAAGAGCTGTGAGTCCCCTCTGGTGTTATTGTTACTTATCAACCTAACAGGGTCTAGAATCACCCGGAAGAGTAGCCTCTGGGTATTCCAGCAAGGGAGTGTCCAGATTGGGTTGCCGGAGGTGGGAAGACCCACCCTAGAAGAAGGTGGCACCATTCCATGGGCAGAGGTTCTAGACTGCACAAAGGGGAGACCGTGAGCAGAGCCCCAGTATTTGTCTCTCTCTGCTTGCTAACTGTGGATATAATGTGACCAGCTTCCTCAGGTTCTTCCAACCGTAACTGCCCCATCACGATGGACTATACGTATACACAGACTGGGAGCCCAAAGTACCCCCCCCCCCCCGCCGTTCTTCTGTCCATTGCTTCATTGGATATTTTGTCAGAACATCAGGGAAAGTAACTAATACACTCATCCAGTGTCCTTCTCACCACGTGTCCTGCACAAAAGGTTGCCAGTGAGGGTGCTCATGCTAACACAAGACAGGATGAGCTCCTGCTCGTCTGAAGATGAGCGTGGTTGAGTGGGGTCTGGTTTCCCTCATGGTAACCCTTACCCTGATATCAATGGGTGTTCCATCCAATGGAGACAGATCTGCATTTGTGCTCCTCAAACCCCACAGCAGAGAAGTCAGTTGAAAATTGTCTGTGAATGTCTGAAAAAAGACTTCCTGTCAAACAGTCAAGGTCTACACAGGTAGAGAAGCTACAGGCACATGCTGTGTATTTCTCTTCCTGTGCCTTCTCCTGGAGTTAACAGCTCGCCATCTTCCTGTATCTGGACCGATCTGGGTTTCTGCATCCAGCCCCATGTCTTTTGTTTTGCAGCTCTCTTGTCTTGTGTTTCCATGAGCCTCAGGCACATGGCTCTATAGGAATTACTTTGCTGTTGCTGTGATGAAACATCACCACCAAAAGCAATGCATAGAAGGAAGAGCACGTTGGGTCTTATGGTTCCAGAGGGAGAGTCAGTCCATCATGGCAGGGAGGCATGATAGCAGGAGCAGGAAATTAGGTGATCATATTTCACCCACATACAGGAAACGGAGGGAGGAAGAGGGAGAGGGAGAGGGAGAGGGAGAGGGAGAGGGAGAGGGAGAGAGAGAGAGAGAGAGAGAGAGAGAGAGAGAGGACAAAAAGCAGACGAGGCTATAGGCCCTCAAAGCCTGTCCCCAGTGACACACTTCCTCCACCAAGGCCCATCTCCTAAAGGTTCCATAGCCTCTCCAGAGAGTGCCATCAACCCTTCCAAAGATTGGGGCCAAATATTTGTTCAAGTGTTCAAATACATGAGCCTATGGGGAACATTTCTCAGCAGTGCATCACTACTAATGTGTTCGGTGTAAATCTGACATGATTTCTAGAGTTTGAGAGGTGCTTGTTTGTTTGTTTGTTTGTTTGTTTGTTTCATGTACTCTGACCATTTGGGTGTCTGCTTCAGAATCTCCCAGTCGAGTCCTCCTACTCATTTTCATCTGGGTGGTTTTTTTGTCTCTCTTATTTGTGGAAGAGATGTGTGTTATAATGTTGCCCTATTATCTATTTTCTATTACTTTAAATAACAAACCCTCTGCTTGCGGCACTGTTCAAGGACTTTGCCATGTGAAAGCTCTCCATGTTTAAGCCAGCACAGCTCCTTTGCATGACTTCTGAGTTTCCAGTGTTGATGAATGGGAGTGTCCCCAGATGCTGGATTCAAATTTCCTAGGTTTGTTTTGACACCCCCCCCCCTTCCCAACACCTGGCTGAAACTCCTATATCCTGTAGTTTTAATTAAATTAGAAATGGGAAAAAATCTGAAGAGATATAAACTTACTACTTCAGTCTTATTTGATAACACATGATACTGTGATCTTATATGACTGTTCTGAAAGGAAGAATCAGCTTGCCATGACGTCATCACTGAAGCATTGCCTCCTAACTTTCTGCTGTGTATCATGCCTTCTTTAGATAATGGAACACACACACACACACACACACACACACACACACACACACGCATGCACACACACACCTCTCCTTTTGAAAGTCAATCTCTCTTCATTGATGAGGGTTGTCTTGACTAGCCAAGTGTCCTCCAGGTTAAGCTAGGCAAATGGCCAGCCACATGCCCACCTTCTTTCTTGAGTCAAATGGTGTTGCCCATGGAGGGAAATCTCAGAGTCTATTCATTATAGACTTGGAAGCTGAGGTTGTTAAAAGGTCCAGTTGCTCCAGGATCTGGGGTCATGGTGTAGTGGGTCAAGCTCCTGCCATGCAAACTCGAGGACTAGAGTTTGGATGACCCAAACCCATGTTAAACCAGGTGCACTGACCATATATCCCTGTAATCCCAGTGCGTCTAAATGAGATGGACAGCGGAATCAGGACAATTCCAGAAAGATGGCTAGACAGCTAACATGGCATTTGAAGCCTGGTGCACACAGCAGTGAATAAGGGACCCCATCTTAGCCAGGGTGGCAGGTGAGGACCAGCACCTGAGGTTGTGCTCTGCCTTCCAAACATGTACTGCCTAGCAACCATCTCCAACACCCTCCCTCCTGAGGCAGGAAGACCACCATGCTGTAGTGTGGTCACAGCTTTACTCTGTCAGATCCTCCCAGCCCAAGGAGAAATCCACATCAATTCCTATCCCTAAATAATATCACCAGTGTTTGTAGTGTCACTGTGTGGTCTCTGTGAGAACAGGGCTGATAGTTCCTTAGCTGGCCCTACCTCCAGCAGAATGTTCAGGAATGCATAGAAACTACCTGTTCTAAGTCACTGGGATGACTGGAAGACTTTACTCAGGTCTTACATAACATAACATAGCACCAGCTGCAATCTTGCTTCACAGCAGAATTCACATGCGCATTGGATAAACACACCTGTACAGCTATCACTGTCTCCCAGGCACAGATCTCGACAGCATCTGTAGACACAGCAGGAATAAGGGGGATGAGCCCCACCTAAGCAGCAGGGGGCACAAGGTGAACATAGCAAAGGGAGACCCAGGACAAGGCCAGGAACCCACAAACAAAGAGAAAAACACAGAGAGAGGGTGCAGTTTTCAGAGTGAGAATGGCCTCTCTGGTGTACTTATCAGAATTTGTCTGAGACCTGGTTGGGGGCAGGGTGCAATGGAAGCACCAGGGGCTGCTGTGCACAGATCGGCGGGACAGGAGCACTGCCATGTAGGTGGTGTTCAGCTGGAATCACTGCTGGAGAGGTCGGGTGAGCCTACTGCTTAAAGATGGAGGCTGTTTCCAGTTTGCTCTGTGATAAACTAAAAGAGCCTACAAGCTCCAAGAGCCACTTATCCTGTGCCCCAACCCATCTTCAGTCACCCCCACCCACTTGTTCACACCCATCCCTCCCTACCACTCACACACCCATTACGTTGCCTGCCCCCTTGTTCA
Organism: Peromyscus aztecus; assembly: GCA_902168405.1. NCBI lineage: Eukaryota > Metazoa > Chordata > Mammalia > Rodentia > Cricetidae > Peromyscus > Peromyscus aztecus. Next base: position 9,074 of record CABHPQ010152389.1, on the reverse strand, counting down.
CACCCATCCTTCCCCTACCCATTCACACACCCATCACAGTCACCCACCC
>CABHPQ010152388.1:0-37531 GCA_902168405.1 Peromyscus aztecus | reverse complement strand
AATTTCTAGTCTTTATTCATGCCTCTTGCACACAAATAAAGATGCCATGGCAGATGAAGTGCAAAAGAGAAGACTCACCCATCCCAGCCTCCTTAATGGAAATGATAATACTTCAGTTCCATTAAAAATGGTAAATTAGGTTGCTACCCAGCCATGAAGCACAAAGCGAGCAGTCAGACAGTCCGGGATATACAGCCACCCACCTATGGTGTGATGTCTGTGAGTGCCACCTGAGAGTTTCCATTTTTTAAGGAGAGTGAAAAGTTAGGTCTTCCCTAAGCAATCAAGTTTGCCAGAGCTATAGCTTCTTTTCTTTCACTCTTTAACTCATTCCAATGCATGCAGACTACATTTGCCAGGTTATTTCTCAATATTAAGTCCTGTCTTCACAAGCTTCCATGATGTATAAGCAAAATACGTGATTTTAAAATCAGGCACAGCCAGCAGAAACAGGTTCAGGAACAAATGGGATCATTCTTGGTTCATTGTGGAATAGGAAGAGCAGGAGCCTGAGAGAGAAAACATAAAATTCAGAACAGTTAGCTTCCTTTTAAAAAGAAAATAACTTTAAGGGAAATTGTGAAGCATGCACTGACTTTACTCCTTTTCCTGGAGTAATCAAGTAAATTGCCCTCCTTTGTAATATGCACCATGCCTTGTGATGTTCAAAATTATGAACTAGTGTTGTTTAGCTGAACCCAACGTTTCTAGTTCAGATCATTAAACTATACTCATCTCTCAGTACACTCTGATATCAAACAGCCAAGGAAAGAAGGCCTCTCAGATACATGTGTTCTACTTTAAACTGTAGATCCTAACTCCTACTCTTATATACAGCTGAAGTTCTGAGAAATGTAAACATTTCATAAACACATCCCCATGTCTAACAGACAAAAGGGGAAATTCTTCTGAGTTTCTGCTCACTACCACTTATACAGAGAATGAATTTGCAAATACTTCTTGTAGACCTGGTCATTTTCATATATATATATTCCACAAGTTCATACTCTTAAAAACCAGTGACTTAATAAATTATAGAGAATAGACAAATCTACCTTACAAATGAATGAGCCAGATATTCTGCCCTCAGAGGGGTAGAGCATAATTCCCACATCAACTCTAAAGCCTAATGTCCAGTCCAGTGTCTTATCTAAAGAAACACAGATGGTACCTGACAGATCTCATAAGGTCTCCAGACAGGTTGGCCACAAGCATCTTTACAGGTAAAGTTATAAAGCAAAGGCTACCTCACTCATACTGATCATGAGGGTCTATCTTTACCATTCATAGTTCTTCAGGACAGACATTGTGTTTCACCAACCATGGTTGGTGGTTAAATCTTCACTGTCAGTTCAATGGGATTTGGACTCATCATGAGAAGAAACCTCTGAACGTGGATATATCTCTGAGAGGTTTTCTAGATTAGGATAACTGTAGTGAATGGCCCACCCTGAGTGTGAGAGGCACCAATTCCAGGGGTCCCAGACTGAACGAAAATGAGAAAAGGGCTGAGCAGCAATAGCCACCCCATTCTACTTCCTGACCAGGCACTGTGTGACCAATTGCCTCACAGCCTGCTGTCTGGTCCCTACCATAGCTGACTCAGACTGTAGCCAAAATAAACCTGTGCTGCTTTTTGTCTGGTATTTCTGTTCTGTATTTTGTTGCCCCAAGCAGACAAAGTAGCAATTACTTGAAATTCATATCATCATCACAAACAAGAACACAACAATGTGGATGAGAAGGGGTTCTGGAAAATCTCAGAATTTCTAGAACATGTGAAGATCACCCAAGAAGATCCTTACAAGAAGGGCATGGAAGCTACTCCTCAGCTGTGCTGTTCCTCTGCTTTGTCTGTCTGTTGGGAAAGAGTATCACAAAAAACATATGTAGTATCTCACAGTGTGGATTATTTGGTGGCCACAACACCACCTTTCTGCTGATCTTAGTACCGACAGATCTCCTAAAACACCCATCGGGGAAGCGGCTGGCTCCAGGCTGTCCATACAACAGCATGAGGTGCAGAGTCTTGGAAGTCGATTTCTATCACATCCTCCACATTTTCTGCAGTCACTAGACGACAGTGGAAAGGGTTGTGTTAAAGCACGACTTTAATAGAACATGAATACTTAAGTAGAAGAGGAGACTAAAAATTAGCCAATTATTGCACATCTTTAAATCTCTCCCTAAGCTACAAATATGCAATAAAACTTTGACTTTTCTGAATTCTAGGCATTTGCAGCATATGTGAATTTCATTAATTATGAGATGAATCATTGTGTTGTGAATAATTACTTTTATTTAACTGTAGGGCTTAGAAAGACTTTTAGTAGTAATGGCATTGTCTGGTGTTTATTTTTAAAATAGCATATGTTCGTAACTTGAAACATTATCACAGTATGGATATCCATTTTCATCAGTGCATGTGTGCTATGGGATGTCTTTCTGTATGCTGTGAATATGTGTGGCTCCCATTGGATAGTAAGTAAAGCTGTTTGGGCCTATGGCAAGAAAGCTTGCAGCCAGGCAGGATATCTAAGCAGAGATACAGAGAGAAGAAGGGCGGAGTCAGGAGAGATGCCAGCTGCTACCAAAGGAGCAACAAGATGCCAGTAGACCAGTAATGTCATGGACATGTGGCAACATATAGATTAATAGGAATGGGTTAATTTAAGATTGAAAGAGCTAGCTAACAAGAAGCTGAAGTCACAGGCCACACAGCTTGTAATTAATATAAGCCTCCAAGTGATTATTTTATAAGCATCTGTGGGACCGTGGGTGGGAGAGATTTGTCCCAACTGCAGGGCCGGGCAGGACACTGGAAACTTCCATCTATACATATGTGTGTGTGTGTGTGTGTGTGTGCGCGCGCGCACACGTGTGTGTGCACATGCATGTGCACTGTCTGTATGCAATTACATGAAACTTTACTCTTTACAAAAATGAGAGCATACCCTAAGTGTTCTTCACAACTCAAAAGAAAAGCCATGTAACATGGGTTTTCTATAATATTTTTTCAAATATTAAAGCAAGCTATAGAGTGAAGAGAAAAACTTTTCAAAGACCCCCTTTACTAACAGGACAATGTATAAAGCGAAGCACATCTGGCTTGCTACCTTCATGTCTCCAAAGAGAAACTAAGGTAACATCATAGTTTATAGTTCTGGTGAGAACTGGACCAGTCCGAGGCTTTCTCAGAGGCCCTGATGGAAAGACAAAAGGGACCTAGTTCTGGGACCTTTTTCAGGCTTTTCTCTCTGAGGAGACTGGAGTTATCAGTCCCAAGACTGCTACATGTTCAGTCTGTAATGCTCTTAAGATACTTGTGTCCACCTTGTACACACAGCTTGACTAGCCTCCTGCTGACTCCGTCCCATTGTGTAATAGTTTCTGCTGACTTCGTCCCATTTCCCCCCTGTAAAAAGGATGAGGTGCTGTATACTCCTTAATAAACTTGCTCGGCATTAGACAAAGCTTGTGAAAGACCTCCCGCCCTCAGATTTCAGCTTCCCTGTCTCCTGTCTCCTCTATCTCTTATCCCCTGGTCCACTCTCTATCAGGAACCTGTCAATGAAGAACGATACGCTGGTCCATGTCACAATTCTTTACCAATACATACAGAAAGGGATTTTATTCATCTGTAAAGTTTGCAGGAAAACAGATGTATCTGTAAATTACTGTAGCAAGCAAGACAGTCTAGGCTCAGAAAGACAAAGGCCACACGTTCTCCCTCAGAGCTTCTCATTTCTATATGTGTGCCGTTATGTGGGAGTGAGTGTGGATAGAGGGGGGAAAAAAACAAACAAGAAAGGACCCGTGAGAGGAGAAAAGGAAGTTTTAAGGAAATGAGTTGGAGAGAGTGATAGAGCAATGGCTGCAGAAAGACGGTGGAAAAGGAAACACGGGACAGAAGGGAACAAACAGACGGGCTGAGGACACAAAGAAGAGGAGCGGGAAAGGAGGACCGGCCAAAGCAATGTATGAAAATTGTGAGAAGGAATCTCTTACTTTGTGTGCTAATTTAAAGCAGCATATGCCAGGAGTTGCTGACTTACAATTTATAACTTTTCAGTTTACAATGTTTGATAGAACTGTTGATTTTCCACTTCATTGAAAGCCATATACACTGTAGACACCAAATCTCACCTTCTAGATTTTGATATTTTCCTAGTGACATGTCACACAATCCTGTCTCAGGATGCTAGACGGGAGCTGTGAACCTCAGCTTCTCGTGAACCCCAGGGTCAGAGTTGTGAGGGGAGAGATCTCTGCACAACATATCATGCTGCTAAGCTAGTGTTTGGTAGGCCAAGCATATTAAACGCATCTGTAACTTACTATATTTTCTCCTTACAGAGGGTTGGTTGGGACACAACCCCATCATAAGTGGAGGAGGATCTTTATATGCAGAGGCTAAATTGCTTCCCCTGAAATTAAAATCTCATTAGTAGTTTAGATTGGGATGAGTCCCTCCTACACTTTCAGATTACAGCGTTGCTGACCTCCGTCTTCACCTTCCATTTCAGCTCATCTTCCGGATAGCAGCTATGACCTTAAAATTAACTCATTTGCATTTAATCTTGCTTATCCTAGCACATGGACCAAAGTCTAACTTTCCATTAATCTCTGAAACACTGACTCTGCCACATAACCATCCCATATCTCCCTTAGCTTTGGATTATCTATAGGCGTACTATGCAGATATGACCTGTTACATTTTGTTTATGCAAAAGGACTAGTTTCCCTGGAAAACTAGAAAAAAAAAAAAACTCAGCTATAACATAAAACTTTCAAAGTGTGACTCTAAAGTAACGCACTAAGTTTAGGTAACATAAGTAGAATACCTCTCAGGATTGGTGCTGTATTTATCTGTGGGGATGAGGAGTGTGTCAGAATGCAGTTTTAAATGATGCTGGTTTAGTAAAGTGGTGGCTGAAGGTCCTCCTCTGAGATCCATGGCTTCACTAGTCTTGGGTAGTCGGTTAGGTTTCCAGTACTAGGCATGGTTTCCCTCCTGTTACATGGGCTTTAAATCCAATTATAAAGCTATTAGTTACCACCAAGACATGGGTGTAGCTCTGCAGACAGATGCCTCATATGAACATATACAAAATCCAGCAAGCCTCCTTTCCCTGCCACTTGTTTGGAAAGTTAAAACAAACTGCATTACTAAGCATTGCCTTGGGTTCTTTTTAATTGAACTATGAACCAAGGCCCAGTCAAGAGTGACATAATTCTTCCTCTCTTTCTGCTCATTTCCACGGCACAATTGTCACAGCAGTATTTTGTTCATGGATCTTTGGGGATTTATTTTGATTTTTGAGACAGGGTCCCCTATGTAGCCCACACTTGCTGGAACTCACGTTCCTTGTGCCTCATTCTCCCACGTTCTAGGGGTGCAGGTGTGTGCCCATGTATCAGTTCCCCTTCTTGTCACGGTGACCAAATATCTGATGCAGCAACTTAAGGAGGAGGGATTTACTTTGGATCTGGTTTGACAGTGTATAGTACACCATGGTGAGAAAAATGGTGTGGAATTTTCATGTCTGTGAGAGTGCGTGGCCGGGACTACTCACACCCTGGTGTGCCAGAGAGTGCCAGAGAGTGGTTGTATGCCTTCTAACACCCTAGCCCATATGATAGTATACCCTCACTCAGGATAAATTCACCCTTTCAGTTACCTGTCTCTGGAAATATCCTTACGAGGGCCCAGAAGTCAGTTGCTGAGATGATTCTAAGTCAGTTAAATTAATAATGAAGATTAATAATCCCTTGTTTAGTTTTCCAAATACAAAGGTCACTTGTTCCAATGGTTAGATTCTTTGCTCTTTCCAATTATAGAGCAGTGCATGTGGAAAATAAGAAATAATAGGTCCTATTATGGAATTGTTATAACATATTACATATTAAGCAAGAAAGAAATCTCTTAGGGAAGCCAATAAATAGGCCACTTAGTGGAATTAATATTATGCTTGTGTTACTATCTACTCTTTTTTAAAATTTTGGAAATGGGAAAATTAGTCCTACAGATGGTTTATTTTCCAGGGATGGTTTTACTCAATGACTGCCAAGTAATTAAATTCAAGGTGATATGTGTTCACTTAAATCTTCAAGTGGACAAATTCATCCCCTGTCCTGGACGTCATCTGGAATCAGAGTGTCTGTGTCAGAATCAACATGACCCTTGGCTTCTGTTACACACTACCTGTGTTACCTCCTCACTCCCGGAGTTTAGAATCAATCAGGCTGGCAGGTCACTCCTCACAGAATCAGGCTGATGGGTGGCCTCCTTGCTCCTGGAGTTCAGAGGTAGGCTGGTGAACTTTGACCTAATTCCTCTAAGAGCTGTACGAAAGACCCGATATATTTAATATAGGCGATAAGACTGGGCATAGCAGAGCAGCACAAATACTTAACTTCCCATGGAAGGACTATTAAGGGACAGTTTTGAATACATGTGCCGATAGTTGGTAGAAGAAATGTGGTTCTTTCAGGGCGTGAAACTAAATATGTCTCTCATGAGCCAAACTCACTACAGCTCAGGCAATGTCCTACTTCAGCAAGTAGGCGACTGCAATTGTGAAACAAACTGGAGCATATTCCTTATTTAAATAAAACTCAATGAGTCCATAGTCATCTAGAGGAAACAGGTAAAGCCCAAGCACATGAGAAACTGTGGATATCAAGGTTATTCTCTAGCCCTCTGAATGGGCTGGCTGCTGAGTCACTCTCCCTGCTGGGTGATAATGGGTGTGAACTGATAGCCTCAAGAGCAAACTCTCACTCTAGCTGAGGGGAGTAGGTGGTATTTCCCATTAACATCCTCCATGTATCTTGCCAGGCCTCCTGTGAAGGGAGAGCTGAGTTAAAAAGCCAGTCCCTGCAGCAGGGTCTACCCTACCGTCCTGCAGACATTCGTTAATCTTTCTTATCTTTCTGTCCTCTTTCCTTCTGTAGCTGCATGGGACCAAAAATGTCCCAACCTTTCCAAGTTTGCGCCAGCGTCCTTGTCCACTGTCCACCACTGTTTATTACGGCCAAGCTTCGGGTACCCCAATTCCATAGTTCAGGTGAACACCCACGCCGCGCAATTCAATAGTTCAGGTATACACCCACACCGCGGCTCAATCAGCCACATCATGGGAAGTAAAGTAACTCCCGGAGCTTACAAGTAGGCTGTATAGAGCCTTCCAGTTCTGGGATTAGAAGGGGACAATGTTTCCAACAATGGGCTGGGCAGGTAGGGGATCAGTGGCTTGGCTATCACACAGGCATTCATTTTTCATGGTTACACATGACCCAGTCTTTTGCCCTTGGGCAGCTCCCAGCACACCACAGCATTTATCAATAATCAGTCCAGAGGTGAACACACAGTGGTAGCAATCAAGCATCTTGGGGCAAGTTAGTAATAAAAACCTACTATTCTGTGCACGTTGATTCGGATGTGTGAGGTCAAAAAAGGCTTTTCTGGATTCTTGTTAACGGTATGACATCATTTTCACCTCTTTTAAAGTTATCTTGATGGGAAAACAAATATCCTAACACTCTCAAATCAGTCTTCTTAAAAGCAAAAAAAAAAAAGAGAGAGAGAGAGACAAGCTGATTTGTTGTAAGCAAAAGAAATCACACACAGTTACTGTGTTACATGTGTACTGAATGAAAACAAATTGGTATGCACGGAGTGCAAAGCAGCTTCTCATACTCTTTGATTCTGACTACTTCTGCTCTGTTTGTCTGTCATTCTGAAGTTTGCATTCTCTTTCAAGTAGTAAAATATTTCACCATCTCATCCAAGTTTTCACTTTCCTATGCCTCTTGATCTCTGTGAGTCTTGACAGTTCAGGATGAAAGTCTTTTCTGACTTCCCAGATCTTAACTGATCCGGGAGTTCTTATGGACCCACCATCAATAAGAAAGAACAGCAAATGCTGGTGTGGGTATAGGGAAAGAGGGACCCTTATACACTGTGGGGAGTCTCAGTTAGTACAGCCATTCTAGAAATCGGTTTTGAGGTTTCTCAGAAACTAGAAATAGAACCACCAGATGACCCAGATAGAACACTCCTGCCACAGCTTGAAGAACTCTATATCCTACAACAGAGACGCTTGCACATCTATGTTCCTTACTGTTCTATTCATTATAGCTAGGCAATGAAATCAGCCTAGATGTCTATCAGCTGATGGATGGATAATGAAAATGTAGAATTTTATTCAGTTGTAAAGAAAATGAAATAATGAAATTTACAGGTAAATGGGTAGAAGTCGGGGGGGGGGATATCCTGAGTGAGATAACCCAAGCCCAGAAAGACGAAAACCATGTGCTTTCGAGCATATGAGCATCCTAGCTTTTATGCTTAAGTTTTGTATGTTGAACTCAGAGTATCTGTGGAAGGCAGGAAATTAGAAAGCAGTCATGAAAAAAAGGAGTTTATCAAGGGAGAGAGAATAATATAAGCAAAATGAAAGTGTGGGGGAATACCGGGAACAGAGAGGTTTAAACAGGGGGGTGGGGGTGGGACTACAAGGGAGAGGCAGTGGGGGAGAATTGATCAAAATGAAGCTATATGAACAGCCAGGTAGACACTGACTTTGACTTGTAACTCATTTTAAAATGTAAAAGAGAGTTTGAAGGAGATGTTCTGCATGGTTAAGTAATACTGCTTCTAGAGGCAGTATCAGCATTGGATACCTCCACAGAAATGATTGGTTCAGGGATGCTCCAAAGTGCTCAGAACAATAGATGATTTTGTCATTCCTCTTGGTTGCCCACAATAATTAGAGGGTAAGACCCTACTGTCGAAAACACCACACACCTCAGTAGCAAGATACAAAGAAATCGAGCCGGCACTAATCTGGAAACCTTGTCCCTGCTAACTGACTTTCAAATTGCCAGAAGGTGCTACATTTCCAGAAAAGAAAAGATATCAACAGTCTTATGCAGCTTCGAGCCCTTTGAACTATAATACCACCCTGACAGGCATGATGTGCCCACCTATGCAATAGTGGAACAACGGTGGTGTGGGTAACCAACTGCTCTCTGGTTGAATTCCATGCCAGCCCACCCCATGAGAGCAAGTCCTTGCCTGGTACTTCAAACTCAATCAATAACTCATGCATGCCTAGAAAGATCATAGGCCCTAGCAGGGAAACATACTTCTGTTGATTAGCTATATTGACACAGTGTCAAGCTGTCTTCTAAATAACTATGTTTATACATATAAATAAATGCTACTCATAGCTGTAAACAGAGAGGGTTGAATGGTTGTGAACATGGAGTCCCATGCTGTCTAAGACTTTGAGAATATGGGATGGTGGAGGGCTCAGCTCTAAATAAGATGTGTATAGGGCCCCCTCTAGGGCTCAGGGAATACTGTGGAAGAGGCAGAGGTAGGGAGAAGAGCTGGGAAATGCCACTGCAATCATGGACTCACAGCAGCTAGCTATGGTTACTTGCACTGAGCCTGCACAGGCCTGACCCTGTCTACAGTCAGTCAGCTCATGGGGCTCCACCCTTTCTTGATGAACTATTGGCTACTAATAGATTCTGGGACAGGGGGGATGTTGTGGGATCTTTGTACACTGTGAAGGTGTATTGCTGTGATTGGTGTAATAAAAAGCTAAATGGCCAATAGCTAGGCAGGAGAGACAGGCGGGACTTCCTGGCAGAGAGAGAATGCTGGGAAGAAGAAAGGCAGAGTTGCCAGTGAGATGGAGAGGAAGCAGGATGAGCAGTACAGAAGAAAGGTAACTGAACCACGTAAAAGATCATATATTAAAAGACATGGGTTAATTTAATTATGAGGACTAGATAGGAACAAGCCTAAGCTAAATAATTAATAATAAGTCTCTACATCATTTTTCATGAACTGGCGGTGCAAAGAAAAATCTGTTGACAAGGAATTGTTGTTGTAGAAAGAATGAGGTGTTGTATGCAGTTGTATACCTACTGGTTAGCCCATCAGGCTCCAATTGATGGTTCTAAACACATGGTCACAAAGACACCTCTGCTTGAACTAAGTGGTCACTAGACAAAATAAAAGGAGATGAAGGTGAGAACGAGATTTATAGGGAAGAGGGGATGCTGACGGAAGTGGAAGGGAGATAAAGGATGGTGTGGGGTAAAAATAACCAGAATTCGTTACATGTGCATATGAAATTCCCAAATAACAAATTTAGTTAATAAACAGTTATATTGGGTTTTTAATTTATAATTCCATATTTTTCATTTCTAAAAAATGCTTATTCAGTATCCCCTTTTTATTGTGTTTTTGCTTATTGACTTCATCTTTGGACAATATTACCTCATCCATTTGGAATATTATAATTTTCTTCTTTTAATTTATTGTTAATAATATTCCATTTAAACTTACTTTATTTTAAGTGTGTGGATGTTGTGCCTGCATCTATGTACCATCTGTGTGCCTGGCACCTGCAGAGACCAAAAGAGAGCATCAGATCCTCTTTAACTGGAGTTACAGGTGATTGTGAGCCACCATGTGGTTGCTGGGATTCAAACCTGGGTCCTCTGGAAGAGCAGCAAATGCTCTTAAACACAGGACAGTCTCTCTGGCCTTGTTTGTAATACTCTAAATGTCTACGTTTTTGGTCTGGCTTGTGCCTTTTGACATACCCACTGGCCCTTGGTTAATAGCTGTTCTCTTAAAGAGTGAGGCTGCAGGAGAAACCCTGAGCTGATGCTCTGTACATAGATGGGATTTTTTTGACTGTCTCACTGATGTTGGATTTGGGTTGCTACATCACTGGACATCCTGGTCACCAAAAGATGTTTTCTCTTGGGCTGGTGAGTTTTACCACAGAGCATCTCTCTAATATTTACTTGAGAGTTGCCCTCTGCCATCAGACCCAATTTAGGAAATGAGAAAAAAAAGGAATGACTCGGTATTTAGATATGAATTTAATAGCTTTGTTTAGTGTATGGCTCCCTGCTTTCAGCTGTATCTAAGGTCGGTTTGTCTTATTAAACCCCTCCAGAAACAACCTCCAGCATCCTATTATTATGACCAGAGAGCCTAATAAACTGACAGACGACAAGATCTGCTTACCTTACTACACACTCAGCCTACCTGCAGGTCAGCCTGCCTGCAGCTCCCTATTCTCAGAAGCAAGATAAAATCCTGTTCTCTTGGGCTTAGGGACATGACTTAGCTCCTCTACATGTCCCTCTTTTATCTTGGGGTTCTGTTTCTTCGGGACTTCTAATTTTGATACTATTCACCTGTCTGGGTAAAGACGGCAGTGCATTCTGCTTCGTATGCTCTAGTGAGACTTCATTTCATAGTCTACTGAACTATTGCATTACTTCACCAAATATGGCAAAAATAGAACTATGCCAACAGCCTAGCCCAGGCCTGTTTCCTAGACACTCTAGGAACCATGGTCCTTCAGATCATCAGTCTAGTCACTTGGTGGGGAGGCAGCATAGTAAGCCCCAGCTGAGACTAAAGAGAGAGCAGAGCCAGTGAGGCCCAGGCTTCCAGTTGCCTCTGATAATACACAGATCAAATCATCCTCGATGCTCCAGATCAGCCCAGCAGCCAGATAAAAGCCACTGGTCAGCTACAATCCATGCCACAGGGAACGGAATAGCCATACAGCTGAACCCTGACTCAATTTTTAAGGAAAAAAATGTGAGGTGTGTTTCTGGGAATTTACCTAAAAGACTCCAGGTCACCCTTTGCAGAGAATCTTGCACATCACCATTGGTTGCAGTACCACTCACAACAGCTAAGTCATGGAACCAGGCTGGATGCCTGTCTACTGAGGAATGGATAAAGGAAAATATGGTATGCATACAAAATGGATTCGTTTTCAGCTATAAACAATGAAATTGTGTTGTTTCCAGGAAGGTAGATGCAACTGGAGAGAATCATATGAAGCAGATTAAGTCAATCTGAGAAAGATAAATATTGCACATTTTCCCTCATTTGTGGATCCTAGATTGGAGGTAAATACATAAAATGATAAGTGTATCTATGACACCAAAGTAGAATCAAACCGTCCATGGAAACAGAGGGGACTGGCAGGAAGGATGACCGGGGTGGTCAGATACCCATAATTGGAATATGCTCAAAGTACACTCCAATTGCATTAAAATTTACTTCTGGAGCCCAGTACCATATAGATCAGTTGAAATAGATTATTAATAAAACAAAAATATTGTGAGATGTGATATAATAGTTGTGTTAATCCACTATCTTTGGGGATATAGTTGCACAATTCCAAAAAAAAAATCTGTTTCTCCCTCTCAAATTCCAAATTAATTGTGTTTCCCACCCCTCCTAGTCCTCTTACCTCTGGGACTTAACAGTTTTTTTAAATCTCTGCGTTGCCATTTTAGGGAGCATTCAATGACAGTGGAAAGTGAATTAATATACGCTATCCATCTTATTTAATAAGAAGTCACCTCATTTCATCTTTAATATCTATTATAGTATGAGCTATGAGTCACTTTTGGTATATTTTATTATTAGGTTTTGTTATATTTTTCAAAGACTAAATGAAATTTTTTGGTAGTATAAGCTTTCTCGTCCATTAATTATCTCTCCACACACTGAAGTCATTCTAACAAAACAATTACTTTCCTTCTGGTCTACCAACACGTTTGTGATATTAAGATTGAGTTATAGTTCTAATAAAGTTTTGTATTCATTATTCTTCTGAGAAGAGCCTATAAGAGATAACAGCAGTGAATTTAATGTCACATGTCAACTTTTTTTTTTAATTAAAGAATTGAAGATACCATCCTTTTTAAAAATCTAGTTAAAGGAATGTCTAATTTCATCTTTTCCTCAAGTTCATGACAGGGACCATCAGTAACCAGTAAACTGGATCAAATTAATGCTTTCTAACATGTGGTAGCAGTCAATGAGGTCATTCATTACAGGGTGAAGTACATGGAGCATTATGGACAGATGGGGGTACCACACTTGTGTGCCATCTCAATAGCATGCACGTAACTGAAATTTCCCTCACAGTCAAGCCCAACATATGGCTAAATGTCAATTACGGGGACTGAGAGGCGTATGTGACTTTACAACTCCTGTTACTGAAGGTCTGATTGTAACAGAGGATCTGAGAGAGGGAGGAGGTTGGAGGATAACTCTAGATTTCTCTGTATTTCTTTGTTTCTTTCTTCTTTCTGCTTTGAAACAGGGTCCCAATATGTAGTCCTGGCTGGCCTAGAATGCCAATATAGGTCAAGCTTGCTCTTGAACTCACAGAGATCCACCTGCTTTTACCTTCTGAGTGCTGTTGTTAAAGGTATACACCATCATACCTGGCATGTACTTTTTAATTTTTTAAATTAATTCTTTTACATTTTTGTGTAATGTGCTTTGATCATATTCACCCTTCCCCCATCTCCTCCCAGATACACTCTGTCTTCTCTACCATCTTAGATAGGGTTTATACTGCTGTGTAGAGACACCATGATCTTGGCAGCTCTTATAAGGAAAACATTTAATTGCGGTGGCTTGCTTACAGTTCAGAGGTTCAGTCCATTATTGTCATGGCAGGAAGTAAGGCAGTATGCAGGCAGACATGGTGCTAGAGCTGGGAGTCCTTATGTCTTGACTGACAGGCAACAGAAAGTGGTCTAAGACACTTGGTGTGTCTTGAACATATATGAGACCTCAAAGCCCACCTCCACAGTGGCACACTTCCACCAACAAGGCCACACCCACTCCAACAAAGTCACACATCCTAATAGTGCCGTTCCCTTGGGGGCCATTTTCTTTCAAACCATCACACCTACCCATCCAACTTTGTGTCCTTGTTTTTTTTTTTTTTTTTCATCAGTGGAGTACAATTTATGCTACCTATATATGCTTGGGTATGTGACCTTCCACAGAAGCATGATTGACTTACCAGGCTACATTCTTAAGGAAAACAAACTCTCTCTCTCCCAGTAGATAACAGTTTCCAATAGTTGCTCAGCTATGGGTGGGACTCCGTGCCCACCTCCCCTCTCCATGCTGGTATTTGGTCTTGCTTGAGCTCTCACTGGTTTCTGACCGCGCTGTCACAACTGCTGCAAGTGCATAGGTGCAGCTGTGGGGTTGTGCCCAGAAGATGCCACTTCCTTGAAGTCATCCTTCACCTTACCACTCATTCCTTCCCACAGTGATCCATAAGCCCTGACAGGAGAGTGGTGGAATACAGATGTCCATTCAGGGCTGAGTACTGGGCAGTCTCTCAGTCTCTGTACCTTGAGCAGTGGTAGATCTCTGTGCTAATTACCATCTACCACAAGAAGCTTCTCTGATAAGGATCAAGCAATACATTGGTCTATCCCTGTAAGGATAAGTCATTCAGAGTTCCTTGACCCCTTGTGGAACAACTATCTACTGAACACCATCATAGAAAGCCAGCTTGGAAGAAGGAGAGAATGATTTTGGAGTTCAGGAGCACAGTGCACATGAATCAGCTTCCACCTTTGGGAATGCTTGTTCTGATTCAGTAGATCTCACTGGTGTAGATGTAACTGTCTTGTTAAATAAGAAACACAGCCAATGCAGAGATGAAAGCCCAAGAGGTCAGAGTAATAGCTAAGAACTAAAAACCTTACCCTTCACTGCCACTCCTGTCCTTCCCTCTGCAGGAGACCTCTTTCCTGTGTCTCTGTCTTTATATAGACTTTCTGTTCTGCCTTCTCATTGGTTGTAAACCCAACCACATGACCTCCTCATCACTGCCCATCTATACAGACCTCCAGGTCTTCTATGGTTGGTATTGAGATATCAAGACGTGTGTCTTCATGCTAGCTGTATCCTTGAACACACAGAGATCTGCCTAGCTCTGCCTCCCAAGTGCTGGGATTAAAGGCGTGTGCCACCACCACCCAGCTTCTGCTATGGCTTGTTGTTAGCTCTGACCCCCAGGCAACTTTATTTATTAACATACAAATAAAATCACATTTCAGTACAAATAAAATATCACCGTACACTGGTGACCTATGTTTTGCATTTTTAACAAGCTCTCAGTCTTGCTGAGACTGTTGGCCACCAGAATACACTTTGAGAAGTAACACTATAGCCAGACGTTTATATCTCTTTTCTCTCATTGAGTAAAGAACTTGTCCACACTTGCTGCCACCACTGCTTCCTGGCACTGTGTTAACAGCGGATTCTCCATCACGTTCCTGGGTGGAATTTAGAGGAGCAGTACCCATGAAGAGGGAAAGAGTCTGACTGTGTACATCTGGCTCCTGGAGTAAATGCTAAATATTTTGAAATTCCTTTTACTACCTATATGATTGAAACAACCTAATACAATCTTCATGGAGAACATTCAGAGCTTTGAGCAATACAAAAAGGACACCACAGTCCCTCTCATCTGAACGTATATAACCAATTAAGGAGACAAGACATTAGCTGTGCAATAGAGAATCTAATTATCAAATTTTAAGTGGCTATAACAAGATCAATACTCAAATGATTGTTGTAGATGGTAGAGTACACTTAGATAGGAAATTGAGGCTAGAGAAATCTGGAAAAGTTTGAAAAGATAGAGAATGAGTAAGTGGAAAGGTGGGTGGGTGGGTTGATAGATGGTGAGATGGAGAGAGGAAGGGAGGGAAGTAAGGAGGGAAAATGGAGAGATGGAGGATAAATGGCTGTATGGATGGATGATGGAGAGAGGAAGGGAGGGAATGAAGAAGGGAGTGATGGGTAAATGGAGAAATGGACGGATGGATAGTGAGAGAGGGAGAGAAGGAGGGAGGTAGGGATGGGTGAATAGAGGGATGGATGGATAGAGAGAGGGAGAGAAGGAGGTAGGGATGGATGGGTGGATGGATGGATGGATGGATGGATGGAGAGATGGGTGTGTCTCACTATACTTTGGTACTGTGCAATGGATGGACAGATAAGCAGACTGATAGGTGGGTAGAATGGGTAGATGATCGAGCCTTCTCTCCAAGAGGTGCACACATCCTTCTGATGCATAGAAGCATATAAAGAGAACTCACTGATGTATTTCTTTAGTTTGACCCATGGTATAATAGCTCCATTTATCCCACAGCACACATCTCAGCACAGCGTATGCCTCAGTACAAATAAGATACTCTAACATTCTACTCTGACTCTTATGCTTCCATTTTATGTTCAAAATCCTCTTGGTAATAAGAAAGCAGACAGGATTATTTATCCCATGGGGCCTGTAAATTCAGTAGATAGCATCCAGTATTGCCCTTAAAATCAATCACATCCCAGAGTGCTTCAAAATGAACTTTAGCAAATAACACGACCGTGATAAAATTTGCATATCACATTTGTGGTACATCAGAGGCTTGCTTCCCCCCAGCTCAGCACTTCTCTCCTAAATGAGATCATCACACGGACCTGGTAGGAGCAGAGGTGAAAGACCCTCCAAGGAAAGTCAGCCTGACTGAAACAGAAACAAATAAGTGACTCTGTCCTCTGAGACCATGGGGGCAGTATTTATGCAGATAGCAAGGCTGAAATTGGATTTTGCAGTTTGGGTTTGGGGCAGGACACATGGGGTGCCTAGTAGGATCAAATATTCTCTTACTGGTCATTTCATAGCAGGACTATGGAAGCATTTAAGATTATAGAGTAGGAAACTGGCTCATATTAATTAAAGCCACTAACACCAGGGCAATTGAGAGAAAAAAACTCAAAGGAATTCTCATGCTAACTTCTTCGTATCTGCTCCTGCATCAATGCTTATGTCCTACCCCATAGTACATGCACCTGACTGCTCTTCCCATTCTCAGAACCTCCTCCTTCCGTGCCTTTGTGTCTTGCTTCTCAAGACAGAATGTAGAGACCCTGGAACAGCTTCTGGGGAGCATTGCACTAGCTGACACACAAAGTCTAAGAGAAGTTAAACTGTATTCTCGCAGAGTCAACTTGACTCACAGTACAAGACGCAACAAAGCAAACACACAAAGATGAAATCTACATTTAAGTTCATTTTAAAGAAAAATCGTCAATTTACTCCAGTTTGGCTTTTCAAGTCATATCAGTCACCTCCACTTCAGGTGTAAATATTCATGTGTCCTGTCCTCTGCCTTGAAGGGAGTATCCACTGTTCAGTCCAAGCCTGTTCTAATGATGCAGAAAGTAGGGCTGTATAGGAGGCTCTGAAAGCTAAGTGTCCGCCTATGTGCTGTATCCACACCTGCAGATAAATGCATTGCATCTGTAGCACAAAGAATGAGGCTCAGAGAACAACAGAATCAAAGAAGAGCTATTCTCATTCCCTCCCCTCCCCGAGAAAGTCTCTATATGTCTCCTCTTGTACCTTGGACTATTGTTCATTTAGTGAATACAGAGTTAACCGCCAGTCTCTATAAGATAAGTGACTTTCTGGGTCTTGGTTAACTCACTCAGGATGATTTTTTTTTTACCTCCATCCATTTCTGTGCAATTTTCATGAATCCATGTTTTTAACTGATGAATTATACTCCATTGTATAAATGTACCACATTTTCTTTATCCATTCTTCAGTTGAGGGACATCTATGTTGTTTCCAATTTCTAGCTATTATGAATAGAGCAGCAATGAACATGGTTGAGCAAGTGTCTCTGTAGTAAGATAGAGCATCCTTCAGGTATATGCCCAGAGTGGTATAGATGGATCTTAGGGGTAGATTCCCAACTTCTTGAGGAACCATCACACTGATTTTCATAGTGGCTGTACAAGTTTGTACTCCCGTCATCAATGGATGAGTGTTCCCATTATTCCACATCCTCATCAGCATGAGCTGTCACTCATGTTATTGACCTTAGCCATTCTGACAGGTGTAAGGTAGAATCTCAAAATAGTTTTGATTTGCATTTCTCTGATGGTTAAGGATGTTGAACATTTCTTTAAGTGTTCCTCAGCCATTTATGTTTCCTCTTTTGAGAATCCTCTGGTTAGATCTATACTCAATTTTTTAAATTGGGTTATTTGTTTTTTCGATATCCATTGTTTTGAGTTATTTATATATTTTGGATATTCACCTTCTATCAGATGTGGAATTTGGAAAAACCTTTTCCCATTCTGTGAATTACACCTTTGTCCAAATGATGATGACCTGGTAACCTTTGTCATATGGAACCTTTTCCATTTCATGAGGTCGCATTTATTGCTGATCTTAGTGTCTGTGCTGTCAGTGTTCTGTTCAGAAAGTCTTCTGTGACAATGATTCAAGGCATTTCTCCATGTCCTCTTCTATCAAAGTTCAGGTCTTTGAACTTGAGTTTTATGCAGGGTAATAGTATGGATCTATTTGCATCATTCTACATGCAACCATGCAGTTTGAACAGCACCATTTGTTGAAGATGCTGTAGTTTTTTCAGCATGTATTTCTAGCTTCTTTATCAAAAAAAATGTCTATAGGTTTTATGTCTGGGTGTTCAATTCAACTGATCAACATGTCTGTTTTATGCCAATACCTTGCTGTTTTTATTGCCATACCTCTGTAGTACAACTTGAGATAGAATATGGTAATATTTCTAGCAGTTCTTTTCCTTTTCAGGATTGTGTTAGCTATCCTGGGTTTTTATGTTTCCATATGAAGCTGAAAATTATCCTTTCAAGATCTCTGAAGAACTGTACTGTAATTTTGATGGTGATTGTATTGAATCTGTAGATTGCTTTTGGTAAGGTGGACATTTTCACTACACTAATCCTACCAACCCATTAGCATGGAAGATCTTTCCATCTGGTGTCTTCTTCAACTTCTTTCTTCAATGCTTTAACTTTTTTTAATCATGCAAGTCTTTCACTGTGAATTTTTCCATTGTGAATGTTGTCGTTTCCCTGGTTTCTTTCTCAGCACACTTGTCATTTGATTAAAGGAAGACTACTGATTTTTGTGAGTTAGTTTTGTATCCAGCTACTTTGCTTCAGGCATTTACCAGTTGGAGGAGTTTCCCAATGGAATTTCTAGAATAACTTATGTAGGCAATCATTCCATCTGCAAATAAAGATGCTTATTCTTTTCTTTTTTTTTAATTTATTTATTTTTTTGGTTTTTCAAGACAGAGTTTCTTTGTTTGTTTATGTAGTTTTGATGCCTATCCTGGATCTCACTCTGTAAGTCAGGCTGGCCTTGAACTCACAGAGGTCCATCTGGCTCTGCCTCCCAGTCCTGGGATTAAAGGTGTTCACCACCACTGCCCAACCGACTTCTCCCTTTCTTATTTGCATCCCCCGATCTCCTTCACTTGTCTCACTGCTCTAGCTAAGACTTCAAATACTATATTGAATATGTATGGAGAGAGTGGACAACCTTGTTTCAAGATTTTACTAGAATTGTTTGGAGTTTCTTTACATTTAGGTTGATGTTGGCTGTAGACTTGCTGTAAATTGTCTTTATTATTCTGAGAATTACCTCACTCAGAATCCATCCCTGGTGCTTGAGTAGGCTTTTTGGAGCCCACTATCTATGATGGGACACCTCTTGCAGCCTTGAGGCAGGGGGAAGGGCTTGGACTTGCCCGTACTGGATGTGCCTCCCCGTGGGAGGTATTGCCCTCTTGTGGGAGGTGAGTTGGAAGGGGGGATCTTTGATTGGTGTGTAAAATGAATGAAAAAAATTTCTTAATAAAAAAAATTATGCTGAGGTATGTCCCTTATAGCCCTAATCTCTCTGGGACTTTTATCATGAAGGGGTGCTGGATTTTGTCAGAGGCCTTTTCTGTGTCTAAGGAGATGATCACGTGGTTTTTGTCTTTCAGTTTGTTTATATGGTGGGTTACATGTATCTATTTACATATGTGCAACCATCCCTATATCTCTGGGATGAAGCCTACTTGATTATAGTGGATGATCTTTTTGATGTGTTTTGAATTAGGTTTGCAAGTATTTTATTAAGAATTTTGCATCTATGTTCATAAGAGACACTGGTCTATAATTCCCTTTCTTTGTTGGGTCTTTATGTGGTTTAGGTATCAGGGTAACTGTGGCCTCATAAAATGAATTGAGAAATGCTTCTTCTGTTTCTATTTTGTGGAATAATTTGAGAAGTGTTGATGCTAATTCCTCTTTGATGGTCTGGTAGAATTAAGTGCTGCCTCTATCTAGCCCTAAGCTTTGCTTTGGGGGAGGTAGATTTTTAATGACTGCTTTTGTATCACTAGGAGTTTTAAGTCTTTTTAAATTGATTATCTGATCTTGATTTAGTTTTGGTGGGTAGTATGTATTGAGAAAATTATCTATTTCTTCTAGAGTTTCCATTGGATGAAGTTCAGGTTTTTAAAGTATGTCCTTGTGATTGTCTAGATTCCCTTGGTGTCTATTGTTACAGTCCCCTTTTCATCTCTAATTTTGTTAAATTGTATCTTGCTTTTCTACCTTCTAATTAATTTGGTTAAGGGTTTGTCATTACTGATTTTTCTGAAAGAACCAACTCTTTGTTTCATTGATTCTTTGTAATTTTTGTTTGTTTGTTTCTATTTCATTTATTTCAGCCCTGAGTTTGATTAGTTACTGTCTACTCCTTTTGGATGTGATTTCTTCTTTTTGTTCTAGAGTTTTCAGGGGTACTGTTAAGTTATTAGTATGCTATCTCTCCAATTTCTTTATGTGCACACTAAGTGCTATGAACTTGCCTCTTAGGACAGCCTTCATTGTGTCCTATAAGTTTGAGTATGTGTGTGTCTTCATTTTCATTCAATTCTAGAAAGTTTTTAATTTCTTAATTTCTGTCTTGACTTATTTTTCATTCAGTATTGAACTTTCCATGAGTTTGTAAGTTTTCTGTTGTACTTGATATCTGACTTTAATCCATGGGGGTCAGATAGGATGCATGATGTTATTTCAATTTTCTTGTATTTTTTGAGACTTCCCTTGTGTCTGAGTATGTGGCCAGATACGCAGAAAATTCTATGAGTTGCTGAGAAGAAGGTATATTCTTTTGTGTTTGGGTGAAAAGTTTTGTAAATATGTTAGGTCCATTTGGTTTATAATGTCAGTTAGTTCTAGAATTTCACTGATGGTTTTTGTCTAGGTGACCTATCTGTTGGCAAGAATGGGGAATTGAAGTCTCCCATGATCGGTGTGTGAGGGTCAGTACATGATTTAGCCATAGTAGTGCTTCTTTAATGAACTCAGGTCCCTTGTGTTTGGTGCATACATGTTAAAAATTGCAATATCTTCTTGATGGATTTTTTCCTTTGATGTGTACTTAGTGTCCTTTCTTAGCTCTTTTTATTAGTTTTGGTTTGAAGTCTATTTTGTTAGATGCTAAAATGGTTATGGCAACTTGCTTCTTAGGTCCATTTTCTTGGAATATCCTTTTGCCCTGAGGTGATGTCTATTATTGGTATTAAGGTGTTTGTCTTGGATGCAGCAGAAGGATGGACCCTGTTTTCACACCCATTCTGATAGTCTGCATTTTTATTGGGGAATTGAGACCATTGATGATGAGAGATATCAATGAGCAGTGTTTGCTAATTTGGTGTGTGTGTGTGTGTGTGTGTGTGTGAGAGAGAGAGAGAGAGAGAGAGAGAGAGAGAGAGAGAGAGAGAGAGAGAGAGAATGTGTTTCCCCTTTTTGATTTGCTTGTCCGGGATCATTTATTTTTTGTGTTTTCCTGGGTGTGGTTAACTTCTTTAGTTTGACATTTTCCTTCTTGCCCCTTCTGTAGGACTGGATTTGTAGATGGACAGAGCCAGAGGTGAAGATTTGATTTGCTTCCGTGGCCAGATAGCTGCATCACGCTCCTACCAGATACCTCCTCCATCGTAGTAGACTAGAGCCATAAACTGGGAGCTGAATAAGACTTGCTCTTCTTTAAGTTGCTTTTTCAGATATTTTATAACTGAAACTAATGCAGAAAGCATGAAGTCAGAGATGACCAATCCTTGGGCTAACTACAATGTACTTAATGTACAGATTAAAGGATTAACTGATTCATGTCAAAATGTGCACAGTCCTACTTAAAATGTGCCAAAATAACTTTTAAGGAAAGTTTGTTTTTATAACCACATCTTGCTTTGAGGCCAAGTGAGTCAATATAATAATGGATTAAGTTTGAATAGTACATGTACAATAAAAAAGACCATGAGAAAGCATGCAAATGCTAGAGAAATGACTCAAGGGTTATAAATGCTTGCTGCTCTTTCAGGGGATCACATTCAGTTCTCAGTACCTACATCTGGTAGATTATGATTTCCTATAACTAGAGCTCCAGAGGGTCTGATGTCCTCTTCTGGCTTCCCTGGATGTACACACACATGCACACACACATGCACGCACACATGCACACACACACACACACACACACACACACACACACACACACACACACGAATAAATAAAAAATAATAAATATTTTTAAAAGACAACCTCTGAAAAGAAATATATAATCTCCTGTAGCAGACTGACTGACAGAGCCAACTTTCCCTCCTGAATGGACCGATTTTATAATTCTATTAGAAGTTTGAGATGTGTTCTTTGATCTAAGACTGAACAGAAAATCACCAGCAATCAGTGACTGAAACTAGATCTTCAAAGACAAAGGAGTGAGGAAGAGGACACCAGGGACACTGGCATGATGTCAACAGACTCAAATACTGAGCCACATGCTTGACCTCAGGGTCAGCTACAGTCATGCACATGTCCCCCGTCACATCTCAAAACCCCACAGCTGCCACGGTTAGCAAAGCAAGGGGAAAAGGGACGCGGGGAGGCAGAGAGACTCAGTCCCAACAATTACATCGTAACTTCACCATTTTTTATATTTAATTTCCAAAACACAAGTTTATAAACAGAAGCTGCCCAGCTAGCCATTAAGTATAATCCATGTGCCAATCTGTCAGTGAGCCGCTGGGCTGACAGAACCCCGTGTGACTCATTCATCTCCAACTTTAAAACACTTCGTCCCTTTGCTGGGTGCGCATGCAGGTGAGTCATGGAGGAGGCAGTGCAGCTCTATACCAGCTGGTACTGGAGTGTCAGTGCTTTAGAAAATGTGGGCTGGAGAGCTGCACCAAGCCCTGGGGGGCTCGCCTACCAACTAAGATGCCGCCATTGAGGTACCTGTTGAACTTTGCTTTTCAAGTTCATAGTGTGCAAATTTCTGTTTTAGTGGAAAATATTCTCCAAAAGTTTCTTGAGTCGCTCTGTGGATGCTCTCTTTCTATTGTGTTACCATGAATGATCCTTGAATCCATAATCCTATTTAGTCTAAGGATTCTTTATTTATTTATTTATTTTGGTACAAGTATTTATAGAGTTATGGTTTTCAAAGGTCGAATTGTGTTCTTTGACAATAACAGCCTTGAGAGTGAGGTGTTTGCTTCTAGGTTCCTCATGCAGAGTCCCAAAGTGTTTGGTAGCCATTGTCAGAGTCTCAGCAGGAGGGGCTAAAGTCCAGAGAGGAGTCTGGGGATTTTAAAGGAATATTAAACCACAAAAGCGGGTTTGTACTGGTTTGCCTTTGAACACTGTGTTCCTCGGGCAACTGGAATCCAGATCACACTCTTCTCAGCATTTCTCAGTCTGACTCTCACAGTGTTAATACTTTCTGGAGAATTTTCATAAGTGAACTTCTGAACTTTTCCAGCACAAAAAGGTCAACAAAGTTATCTGGTCCTTTATTCATCTGAAAAACATCACAAACTGTTTGGTTCTAGTGAACTTGAGTATGTAAACATTTTCCTTCAGTGAGGCTGACAGAGAATGAATACAAATTAAGAAATTGACCAACAATGTCTGAGAGGGTTGGTTCAGTGAACTGTGTCCACTTCTCCTTGCAGCAGAATCAAATCCTCAAACAGAGATCCCTTTCCTTCTAGTACCCTATAATCTTAGGTAAAAAAAAAAAAAAAAAATTCCAGGCTTTTGGGATTGTCGTTTAGTCATGGGGACTTTCAAGATGTACTAATAAATATGTCAAGTCTCATCCATCTTGTTGGCATAGCCCATATTGCTCTACCTGCCTCCTACATATCTGTTCCCACTGAGACCACTTCAGGTTACTCTGTTGGGAATATAATCTTGGGAGCCACTTTTTAAAATTCTCCTTCTTTATGACCTATATTCTGAGAACATACGGATCATCCTTGTAGATGAATTTCTAAATGGTCTTATTAAATAAAAAACACAGAGCCAGAAATTTGGGTTAAAGCCTTCGAGAGATCAGGGAAATACGGAAAGTCACTAGCTAACCTCACCTCACAAACTCCAAAGCTTCCAAGGAGCTCGACTTCCTGTCTACCCAGGCTTTTCTGCCCTCTCATTGGCTCTTAGCCTAGCTACCTCACTTCCTCTTCCTACACAGCTCTGTCACTGTCTGTCTGTCTGTCTGTACAGACCTCCAGGTCTCTATGGTTGGTACTGGGATTAAAGGCATGTGTCACCAAGCTTGGCTCTGTTCCCTAGTATGGCCTTGAACACACAGAGATCCTGCCTGTTAAGGGATTAAGGGCGTGTGCTGCCTGACTTCTTCGTTTACTTAAAATGGCTGGCCTCCCCCCCCCCCATCTCCAGGCAAGCTTTACTTATTAACACACAAATAAAATATCACCACACATCCTAGCAACAAGGCAAGGAACAATACCTGTACTCCTGTCCCTGATCATTGGATCTTCTTCCCCTTTATGAAAATGTCCTTCATGTCACATGATTGCCTCTGTCTCCTGCAGTACTAAAATATGGGTTTTTATTGTAGCCCGGTTATCTTTGGATCCCAGTTCTGCACTCTCCTTATCTTAAACAAAAAACTCATCTAAGCAGGAGCAGTTCATTATCATCCCAGGAAGCCTGTCAACGTTGGCTTATCAGCATCACACTAAGTGTGCTTGGATTTCAAGGTCCAGACACCTTTTCCAGCCAGGTCTTATGTCCTACCATAGAGAATAGAAGATGGACTTGCCCAGGGGAGGGAGGAACAGACTACCCTTGCTTTACACCTTGCTCTTTCTTCCTTTTTCTAGGGAATAACAGCTTTCTTACTTTTCCTGCTGAGAAGCAATGCCCTTCATCAATTCCTGTGCCACGGACTGGCCCATCGGGGGTACCACGACCATCAGGGGACCAAGGCTTGAGTAGTCAGGAAGGCAAGGATTCGGCAAATGACAGACAGACAACATACTCAGAAGTGGTTTGAATCTGCTGCAATTTTACTTTTGCAAATCAGTAGTTTATATACAGAAAAGAAAATATCAAGTCATACAAGGAACAACAAGAGCTTGGCAATAATTCAATTACATCATCTTTAAAAAACAGCAAACACACAATTATTAATTGGCGCTAGACATATCCCTTCACCCACAAGAACTTTATGACCCAAAGAAAGTCTGTGTTTTTTAAACTTAGTACAGTCCCTAGACTTGTGTAGGCTTCTTGCAGCTGTGTCCTTCGTCTTTATCTCAGCCGCTCTCCAGTTTATTATGCACTTCTACTTTTCTGGTTCTCATGACCCACTTAGCCAATTTGGATGCTGCAGATCCTCCCTAAGTCTTTCTTCAGTTCTTTTATCACATATCTCTTTAATATAAAACCTTTTTACCTGCTGAAATATGGACTCTTATACTTTTATGCCTGTAAGGGGGAAGGGGTTCTGCTGTAGTCCTTAAGTTTCCCATGCTGAACTTCCTCAACAGAGGGGCCCACCATCTGCCTCCTATGAGATAACATTTTTTGCCATAAATCACTTTAGTTGGGATTCCTAAAGGATTCCTAGTGGGTGAGTGTTCATTCCCTAGAAGTGCTTGAACTATTATACTTTCTATTATCTAGCGGCTTGGGGTCTTTAAGGAATAGCTCATTCTGCTATATCTAAATAAGGTCCATGTCCAGCTTCCCCTTTCCTCCATAGTTCACAACCCAAGCATTCATTAATTTTGGCTGTGCTTCATAGATTAATTAGAACAGTATCAGAAAAGCAGTTATACAGAACCCATAGCCCAGGGAGCTCATGATCCATAAAGCACGTCTCCTTCGAGAAGGAGGCATAACGCGGGCGCTCTGCCAGGGACCTCCAGGGAGCTTAGTCCCGTGGGACACGTATCTCTCATCCACTATTATAGACATAATTGTCTATGTCACACGGACGACACTGGAGTTGGTGTGACATTCCTCCTAGAAAGAAACAGTCTACAGGAAACATGCACACTAAAAAAAAGTCCACACCGTGAGTAGTCTCCCTCTCATCACTGGGAAATAAAGGAGAAATGCCACAAATTAAATATCTAAGAAAGTGAGACTATGAAGTGATTTTTTTAATTAAATATCATCCTTTAACATGTGGGAAGCTTATGTGGTAAGTTATATCCAGGTCAGCTACAGACCAGGCAGACAATCCCAAATAGGATGTACTTATGTGACTTTAGCAGAGCTCGGAATGCCAAACTGGTAGTTTAAAATGTGGAGAGAGGCACTGATGGCCCCTTGCTCCTGTGAATTACTGGTGTTGAAATTCCCCTCTTGTGTATGTAAATTTATGTACTTTCCTTTTTCTTTCTCTTTTTTTTTCTTATACTTTTCCTGACAGACATAATTATACGGCTGTTTTCTCTGCCACCACAGTGGACATGACCTTCAGTCATTACCAGCCCATCATTATGGCTCGTCTTTAACTGAAACCAGCTTTGCATCCCCACCTTGCCCTTTAGCTGCCTTTTCTTCTTGAGATTTTGAGGAGTCAAATAGGATTTTTTCCCTGAAATACAGTTTAGATTTGTCATGGCGACTGCCAGGCCAGCTTTCCACTTTTTTTTTCACATTCCAGTCTCTCTTCTCACCCAGCTTCCCCAGCTTTGACGAAACCTTTGTAAAACTGTGTCAATGGTGGAACTATTCTTCCATCTCGAGCCAGTGCTCCACTTTCCTCTTCAAGGTCTGCACAAAGAACCCTTCTACCCCCAGATCATGAAGCTTGTAACACCTGCCAATGCCCTTTGCCACATGAGGTAACTCTCACCATTCCACAGAGAACAGCACAGAACTATAAACAGCCACCTGTGATTAGTAATACACCATGAAAGGAGAAATCATATACTATAAAATACAATGTATTATGTAATCACGCTGAATATGAATGTAACCTTGAAAACGAAGGGAAAACTACACTAGCAATATGGAAAGAACTCCTATGATAAAAGTATTAAAACAATCATTTCAAAGTAACAATTTCCTAAGGACAAGTATGGGCTTTCACACTGACATACTTTGAAGACTCTGCAAGCTCACTTTGTAGATCACTCCAGAACATACAAGCATGGCAGATGGATGAGAAAAAATACTTTTTAATTTTCACTATTTAGCAAATCTGAGCTCACTTATGAAAAGATTGATACAGTAATTCTGTGTGTACAGGGTGTAAAACCATGGAGAAATAACAGTGGGTAAATATATGCTCTCTGGGATCCTAAAGATAGTAGTCTTTTTCTATTGCATTTTTATTATAATTAGTATAAAACAAGGTATGTGTTATCAAAGTAAAGGTTAACAAATAAAAAGGAAAAGAAGAAACTTCTTTAAAGGTCATCCAAAGATGTCTTGGAAAAAATTCTGTGAGCTTTTCCATAGTCACATTTCATCTTTGCATTCCATATTTATTTAAGCCAGAAACATAAAACAGATACATACGGTGGAGAAGTCTAGACATGGAGTGTACAGCGTGAGGACTGTAGGTAATGAAACC
Organism: Peromyscus aztecus; assembly: GCA_902168405.1. Classification (NCBI taxonomy): domain Eukaryota; kingdom Metazoa; phylum Chordata; class Mammalia; order Rodentia; family Cricetidae; genus Peromyscus; species Peromyscus aztecus. Next base: position 9,908 of record CABHPQ010152388.1, on the reverse strand, counting down.
GGCCTGCATCTGGGATTCGCAGTAAATGAGTAGAGTAAGGGGTCTTTTTTCCTACGTTTCATTGTATATATTTATATTTAGGTGCAAAAAAAAGATATTTAATTTAAAAAAATCACTTTATAGTCTCACTTCCTTAGATATTTATGTTGTGGCATTTCTCCTTTATTTCCCAGTAAAGAAAGGGAGACTACTCACTTGTGAACTTTTTTTAGTGTGCATGCATGTTTCATGTAGACTGTTTCTTTCTAGCAGGAATTGATGAAGGGCATTGCTTGTCACAAAAAGTGAGTAACCACATAAGATCATAGATATTAATTTACTGCATTATTTGTGTCTAAAAACATCATGTTATATATCTGAAGTATGCATGATAAAATTAGTTTTCAAAATATAGACACATCTTTTTATTTTTGCACTTGAGCACAGGTATGTATCTAGGTGCCTGTGTATGTGTGTGTGCATGTGGAGGCTGAGAACGCTGGGAATCCTCCTCTGTCACTGAAAAGAATCTGTCTTGCTGAACTGGGAACTCATGGTTTGGGTTACAAACCCCAGGGATCCTCCTCACTCCACCTCCCCAGCGCCGGGATTATGTCTGTACCCTACCACTCCCAACACGTAAAAGGATTCCAGGAATCACACTCAAGTCCTCATGCCTGTGTGGGAAGCATGTTCCAGGCTGAGCCATAGCTGCAGCTCAAAAGTGAGTATTTCCAACCTGTGAAAAGATATTTAATCTCACTTAGAACAAAAAAGAAATGCAAATCATAATGATTCCATTGAATTTTTAGATTATTTTGTTATGCAAGCTTAGGCAAGTCCGTTCCTGTGCAAGTATGTAACAACCTTTGAGCATCTTTCCCTACACGTCCCTCTACCCCACCTTAAGGAGTTTGACTGTTGGAACAATGTACTCTCAAATCCAATAAGCAGCGCTCCGGAGGCTTCTAAGGGGCAGAAGCACAAGCACATGCTGCTTTATGAGTGACAGTTCTGCCCCAAGAGTCACCATGCCATCCCTGGCCGAACAGTTGTGTCTATCCCTCATTCCTCTGCTTCAGTTTCTCCATCTGATAAGACGATACCCATTTCTTAGGGTTGTGGTGCAAACAAATAACACAGAAGAAAGTGCTCAAAATAGACTACAATAAATGACAGCTCCTAGCAGGTCTTGGTTGTGGTCATTTCCTCACCTTTTAGATGCACCAGTTTAGTTTTGTTTTTGTTTTAATGGTAGTTTTTAAAAACCAAAAAAAGTCTGGAATGACCATGATCTATTACCTTAAAGATGCCACAGCAGGGCCAGAAAGATGGTTCAGAGGTTGAGAGCATATGTTGTGTTTGGATGGGATCCAAGCTCAGTTCCCAACACCTACGTCAGGTAGCTCACAACCACCTGCAATGCCAGTCAGGGCCAATGAGTCTGACGCCCTCTTCTGGCCTCATCAGGCATTGCACTTATGTGTACATGCCCTGCCCCCCAACACACACATACACACATTATTAAAAATACAATAAGTGTTTTAAAAAAAGAAAGAATAAATAAAACTATAAATCAACAGCTAGAGAAATTACAGAACATACACCAATTCACGGAGATTGAACAGCATACTACTGAATGATGGGTGGGTCCTCAAAAAAAATCAAGAAGAAAGTAAAATTTTCAAATGAAAATGAAAACAAAACACATCAAAACTTGTGGGATACAAGTAAAGCAACTTTTAAGTCTCTACATCATTGTTTTCAAAATATATTTTTAATTAAAATAATATTTCCCCTCCTCTTCTCCTTTCAGCCCTTTCATATTCTCTTTCAAATTCATAGCCTCTCATTCTTAATTAATAAATTATGGAAGAATCTTTCACTTCTTATTATTTCTTCCAATTTGACAATCCTTATTTCCCATATGACTAATGAAATTGCATGTATAATTTGCACAATTTCCTGAATACATATATAGCCATATGCATACATAAAAAGAGAATATAAACCAGCAAAGACTCACAGTGTGCTCTAAATGTATACAATGGAGTATTTCCTGAAGAAGAAGAAGAAGGAGGAGGAGGAGGAGGAGGAGGAGGAAGAGGAGAAGAAGAAGAAGAAGAAGAAGGAGAAGAAGAAAGAAAGAAAGAAAATAGGCAGATGTCATGAAGGGCCAAATGACACATGAACAGTAGACAATCCCATGAAAGACAATCCACATTACTAGTCACCCAGGAAACACAAATAAAACCACAGTGTGATTCACTACGTATTAAACAGAATGACTAAAAGTAAAATGACAATACCAAACTGTGGAAAAACTGGATGGCTCACGTGTTGCTAGGGGGCCTTTAAAATCACACAGAAACTCTAGAAACCAACCAAATCCTCTCAAGTCTTATACAGCCTGCTAGCTGCACTCCTAAGCACTGACAGTAGACATGTGAGATAAAAATTCATATTCACAAAAATGTCCTCAGCTCTATTCATAGTAGCCCTCAAGCTAGCCTCCATCCATGTGTCCAACAGGTAAAAGATTTGGGGGGCGGGGGTTGTTTAGATTTTTAAACTTTAACTTATGTGTTTGGGTGTTTTGCCTGCATGTGTCTGTATACCGTGTGTGTGCCTGGTGCCCTCAGAGATCAGACAAGGGCATCTGATCCCCTGGAACTGAAGTTATAGGTGGTTGTGAGCCCCACCATGTGGGTGCTGGGGAATGAATCCTGGTCCTCTGCAAGAGCAACAGATGTTCTTAACTTCTGAGCCATCTCTCCAGGACAACAGGTGAGAGGTTTAATGAATTGTGGTATACCTATACATGTACCTACACCATGGTACACAACACATTATCAGTGCATTCGACAACTTTCACGGTGGGGAAAAAAGAAAGCCAACTCCAGAAGGCTATATACTGTGCCACTTCAGCTATACAACATTCTGGAGATTGTAGAACTATGGAGACAGAACTAAATGAGAGAGTTGAGAGGAAAGAAATCAGTGGCTGCATAGATTGTGGAGTAATGCGTGAGTGGGAGAGTGGAGAAGATGTTTAGAACGCCACAATTATTTCATGTGATACTAGAAATGGTGGTGCTGTCATTCCACATTTGTCAAAACCCAAAAGAGCTTCAACCCAGGAATGAACCTTAATGTGGATGTGGGCTTTGGTAGTAATGATTATCAATGTAGGTTCATGGATGCAGAGATCACAACCATCATTCCATTGTAATGAGGGATGTCAACAGTGAGGAAGGATGTCAGGGCAGGTGGGACAAAGAGTGTATGAGAACCCTTGTACTGCTCAGTGTTGCTGTGAACACAGACTGTTCCATACAGCAATGCCTACTTTCAAAAGTCTTGACCCTGTATGACTCACTGTGTACAGCTTTGTTAGAAAGACAAATCTCAGTCATGAAGAGCAGATTCTGCTAAGGGAGGTATTGGGGTAGAAGGAGGTGAGCGTGGGTACAAAGTCTCAATGGAGCACTCCTTGGGTTGGAACTCTTCAATTTGTTGGCTACAAGATGGTAACACTACATAAAAACAGATACCCATACACAGCATCACTCGGCTACTTTGTTCCTTCTTGATATTGTCTTGGCTGTTTGGAGTCATTGATTGTTCCATATTAATTTTAGGGTTGCTTTTTCCTATTGAAAATTTCCTTTAGAAATTTGGTAGGACATGCATTGAACGCGCAGATGGTACACCAGTAGATTTTTAAGGTGACAAAGAGGAGCCGTAGCCTTCTTAATTTTGGTACTTACAGCCAATGTTGACATAGCCTAGGCCACCAACATTCACAAGGGAAAGTTTCTTTCTGAGAACAGAAAGCTATTCAAACCTTGAAAATTGCCTGGTGTCCTTGGCCGCCGAGGCGTGCCTCACTTTGCCCTGTGAGGCTATGTAGTCCTGGTTTCCAGAGAGCAAAGCAACCAAAGTTGACACAATGGAGCCCTCTGATGTTCCGTGGCTCACAACATGGAGTCACGCTGACATCACTGAAACATCTGTGGAAACAATCTACTTAATGAGGCTAAAATGGCAAGTTATAAGCCCATGGGGGGAATTATGCCATGAAAAATTATATATTAAAGATGCAGGCAACCACCAACACAAACACTGTGACATAAAGCTGGATGGAAAGGGCTAAAAGTGATTTCTTTCTCTTCCTCAGTAAAAATGTTCCATTTTCATCACTGCCCCAGAAATAAAAAGAAATTTCATTAGCCATCGAAGGTGTGAAAAAATGTAAATATTTCTGGGGAATCTAACTGATCCCATTTAACAAGAAATATCAGACTGTGAGACGAAGGGAAAGGAAATGCTGAAGAATTAACTTAGAAATGTGGACGAGACTAAGCCTTGATGAAAACGCAGCTGTGAGTGACCAGGCTACTCTGACCTTGGAGTCATGCTCGCTTTTCTCCATTGCCTTCCACTGCGCCTTCTCCACCTACTCTTTTCTAAATGTTTTTAATTTTCAGAGTCCTCACTCAGCCAGAAATCCTCTCATTTCTACCTGGATGGCTAAAGCTTTGTAAGCTACAGATGTTTTCACAATTCTGACAGAAATGAAGGGAGGAAGTGAAAGGGGAAAAAAAATTCTAGAGATGTATTTGCTTCTGTGACTGAGAAGCCAGCCTGGGGAAGGACATAGGAAGGACTGGAAATGCCTTGGTCAACCAACCACCGACCTGAGTCACTGTCAGAGAGAAAGGACAGCGTGCTAAGAACCATCTGCTCCGACCCATTGACTCACATTTTCTTCCTCATTTATATGTAAATATATGCACATCTACCTGTAGAAAGAGATATGCACATGTGATGTTTCTCCTAAAATAAGGCAGTGCCATTTTTTCTTTAGTTTGCTATCCACACAACAAAATAACACCCAAAGTAGAAGAGAGACACTCTCCCTACTTCTCTTCTGGGGAAGTCAGGTGTGGCTGAGGGCTTTGTGTTAAGACCCAATAAAACCTGTCCTTGCCTTAAAATGTTCAATGGCAACATTAGCATCTGGTGGTGATGGCTACGGCCATGCCTAGTTGTCGACACCAAAGGCAGCCAGCAAGATGTCTTTGCAGAGATGAGAGAGTTTAGTAGGATGGATCTCTTTGTGAGATCCCAAGAGCTGTTTGGGGATGCTGGAAAGAAAGATAGAAAGAAAAATGAGTTGTAGAGGTCACCAAAGATCAGACAACGAAAATATCCTCCAAACAGAAATGAAACAACGTCTTCCAAAAGTATGTAATTTTCTATAATTGACGGAAATATCTTTTACTCATACAGCGCTATAGCTCAGGGAATGCAGGTTTCATGTACACGGACCTTGCTTTTGCTTGACAAAACAAGTCCTGAGTTGGAACAAACTGACTGATGGTCCTTTCCCAGATCTACCAGACTGATAATTATTTCCGTCTTTCTGATCATCACATAGTCAGCAAAACACAGTTTTCTCCTTTGACAGGTATTTGTCTGTCTTGGTGTGGCAGGAGGTACTTAGGCGTGTGTTTATGAATTAGACTTTCAAAGTATAATCGCATGTTGATTGGCTGCCAGGAATGAATGAACAACCACCTAGAGCATCCTATCACCTGCCTCGTCGCTGTGAGATTGTCTGGGAGGGTAGAAAATGGAATTTCTTCATAAAAATACGATCAGTTTATACTTTCAACACCCACCGTGTTCCGTGATTCTACTGACGTACCTAATAAATTCCTCCTTCCTAAACAAAGACTTCCACGGCCAGCTCTAGTCATTATTTCCACCCCTGAACTGCAGTGTTTTAATAACATTCTTTAAGGCCCTGTGTGCTCTGCTTCATGCCTCTTGTTTTTGAACTGGTCCATCCTTGAAGAGCATCCCTTCACATGCCATTTCTAGGCTCTGAACTTCATCTGCACAGTCACGTTCACCTTCCACCTCCTTCTCAAGAGTAAGCACTGGCCTCATTTTTTTGTCACAGTTCCCAAGGAGCTATGACACCAGCCTTTTATCTTTGCGGCTGTCTTTATTAAGGCCCCCTAACCACTTCTGTCGCAGAAAGACGGGGTCATGTGGAGTTCTAAGGGGGGTGGCCTCTGAACCCTTTGACATGCTTTTATGAAAATGAGCATTAGAGACACATTAGAATGTGATTCTGCTCTGTTTCATCTCACCTATTAATTTTGTTGCTAATATTCCCTTAAGGATGGTTATTTTCATAGATATTTTTTCAGGCTTCGACTTATTTCGTTTCACCATTTTGCTAAACTTCTGCATGATTTCTAATATGACATTTAGCAAATGCAATGACAAATATACTTCCTTTAATTAAAAAAAAAAAGCAGTGAAAGGGGCCATGGGAACGACCTCACGGTTAAAGTGCTGGCTGTGAAAGCATGGACACTGAATGCAGAACCCCAGCATCCACATTGCAAGTTAGATGTGGCAGCGTACATCTATAAAGTCAGCCTGGTGCAGTGGGGAGAAGAGGGTCCCTGGAGCTCAACTGTCAGCCAGCCTAGGTGAATCAATGGGCTACAGGATGAGTAAGAAATCCTACCAAAAATAAGGTAGAATACTAAGGAGGAAGATATCAAAGTCAAACTCTGACCTAGACACACATATGCATATGCAAACATGCACACACATGAGCATGTACACACATCCATATAAACATATGAGCACACCCACACACAAATGACAAAAAATATTTAAAATAAATTATGTCCCCAAATGATTCTGTGTGGTTGATATATTGTGCATCCCAATAAACTTATCTGCAGGTCAGAGAACAGAACAGCACCTATACTAAACATAAAGGTTAGGCAGTGGTAGCACACGCCTTTAATCCTAACATTCAGGAGGCAGAGATCCATCTGGATCTCTGTGATTTCAAGGCCACACTGGGAACAGAGCCAGGCTTGGTAGCACACGCCTTTAATCCCAGCACTTGAGATCTCGTGTCTTTGCTTGAGAAGGACACATGCCCTTAATCCCAGGAAGTAATATGGCAGGACACAGAAAGGTATATAAGACATGAGGAAACAGGAACTCGAGCTCTTAAGACAAGAGGACCAGGAACTAGAGGCTTTTTAGCAGCAGTTCAGGGGAGACACTTTTGGGTGAGGACTCAGAGGCTTCCAGTCTGAGGAAATAGGATCAGCTGAGGAGTTGACAAGGTGAGGTTGGCTGTGGCTTGTTCTGTCTCTCTGATCTTCAGCTTCACCCCAATATCTGGCTCTGGGGTTGTTTTTCTTTTATTATTAATAAGACCATTTAGCAATTCATCTTACAATTCTGTTCTCCTAATTAAGCAAATTTGTGTAAATATTTTATCTCACCAGTGCTGTGGAAAAATCCTTCTGTACACTGTGAAGATGCATTGTTCTCATTGCTAATAAAAAAGCTAATGGACCAATAGCTAGGCAGGATTTTCAGGGCAGAGAGAATCCTGGGAAGAAGGAGGGTGGAGTTGGAGGTGTGGTGAGCCAGATGCTAAAGAAGCTACAAGGGAAGTTCACAGATGAGGTAAACGAGTCTCAGGCAGCACATAGATGAATAGAAATGGTTAATTTAAGTCGTCAGAGCTGGCTGGAGACAAGCCTAAGCAATCATCCGATCATTTATAATTAATAAATGTGGTTTATTTGTGGTTATTTGGAGAGCAGCTGGTGGGACAGAGGTGATCTGCTGTCTAGACTGAAATCCCCACCTATGTACGGCCACATGTATGGCTTTCAGTTCCAGAGTGATACAGCCCATTATGGCAGGTAAAACATGGCAGTAAGCAAGAAGGCATGTACATGTTTCCAAGAGCAGAAATCTGGTGGATCGCATCCCATCCACACTCAGGAAGCAGAGAGAATGAATAGGAAATAAGGCCAGGCAATGAAGCCTCCAGGCCCATTGCCAATGCCTACCTCCTCCAGTCAGTTCTACCTCCTCAAGGGTTGCCATCTTCCCAAGCAACTCCTCCAGTGAGCCCACAGGGGACACCTCACCTTCAAATCACAACACTTACTAAAGTGAGGCTGGGATTCTTGATTTTACCAAGGTGTGGGTTGTGGCTTCTCAAGAAAGTGTTACTTACATCATTTTGCACAAGAGACTCCAGCATCTATGAATTTGGCTAACCACTGGAGCCCTGAGACCCATTCCTGTTGACCCTGAGATGTCACTAAACTGACTGATGACGTGAATAGAAATGAGCGGCTGGCTTAGAAGCTGAGGCAGAAATGTAGCACAGGCAAGCAGCTTGTGGTAAGACTCTCTGGAAGGAAGGTTAGGTAAGCGGGCTATGAGGCACTTGTGTTTAATCTTGGATGATTTTAACTGAGGGTCTGCTCGGTACAGTTGGTTCCCTAAGTCACCTGTGAGCTTATATAGGTTTACCTGTTGACGTTTTAAAGTTAACATTTAGAATTTTAGGGACTCATTGGTTTACCCTCAACTGATCAGCAACCTGTGACAAGCATCGGGAAAATTGAGGGTCTCCATCAGAGGGTGACAGACATCCACAGTGTTTATAGAATGCTCTCCTTTATAAACCAGTAAGCTACCTGGGGTGGTGAAGCATTTCTTAATCTTTGTCTCCAGGTTCCTTCATGACATATTAATCTTTTCTTATAGATGAATTTGGGCCAAAGAAAATGAAGCAAGCAAAACCACCACACAGCAGTTTTTATTTAAGATGCAGTGCAGCAGAACTATCTAATGCATGTGGATATTAATATTAAATTCTATTTGGTCTCACTTCTTGATGGAACCTTCTAAACCAACCCTGGGTGAGATCCCAGTATGTTCCTCATGTCTCCAAGTCCCTCTCATGGCTGTGTTACTTTCTCAAGTGAAGAGTACCAGAAGAACTTTATGGAAGGAGAAAAAAAAAAAAGAAAACTGGTCTGGTAGGGCACTCAACTTGTATCTTTGCCACAGGAGCAAGCTTAGCAGGAATTGCCTGTGTGGCCACTTGGTAACATATAGTGAATTTTGTCTGAGACTTCTTTTAGCAGATAATAATAATAATAATAATAATAATAATAATAAAGCCTATTTTATGAAACCTGGGGTGGTTGACTCTGAAGGGTAAATTGCCCATGCTTGCATTTACATTCATATTTCTGAGACTTACTAAATTTTAGATAGTGCCTCATGTAGCTCAGGCTGTTCTCACACACACTACATAGATGGGGATGGCCTTGAACTTCTGATCCCCCTGCCTCCACCTCCTGAGAGCTGGAATTACAGAAAGGACTGTTATATCTAGTTCATGTAGTCCTGGGGATTGACCACAGGGCTCAGTGTATTCTGGGCAAATGCTCCGTCAACTGACATTCATCTCCAGCTCCCCAAGACCATTTTTAGATGGAACACGGGTACCAGGATCTCTGGTGTCCTAAAGAATCTACTAATAAAGATGGAGGAGGCTGGGGCTGGAGAGATGGCTCAGCAGTTAAGAGGACTTGCTACTTTTCCAGGGGACACGAGTTCAATTCCCAGCATCCTATGGTAGCTCACAACCCCGTGTAACTCCAGTTCTAGAAAATCCTCCACAGCTGCCAGGCACACATGAGGTATATAGACATACGTGCAAGCAAAACACTTACACATAAAATAACAAAACGAAGAATTAAATATCGAGGAAAGCACAAGATCCTTGCAGCTGAATGTCCTCACCAACCACCTATTGGTTGATATAAAAGATGATTGTGAATAGAGACTAGGCACGTGATATTTATCAAGTATACTTGAAAAGAAAACGTATTTGTGCAATTTTTTATTTGACCATCTATCTATCAATTACCAATAATTAATACTGAGAAGGTAATGTGCAAAATAGCTTTGTCCAGGGTCTTAGAAATTACAATTCTAGAAACTCAGATTCCAGCAAAACCAAGTGTTCTCTAAAGAAAGGAAATTAAAAAAAAAAAAAAAAAAAA
>CABHPQ010152387.1:0-41306 GCA_902168405.1 Peromyscus aztecus | reverse complement strand
ATGGGCAAAGGACCAGGTAAAGATGGACATTAGCTTTACAGGCCATAAGATCTCTTTTGCAATAGCCTAACTCTGGTAGTACATCAGGAAAGGAGCAGCAGACAGTAGGTAAGAGAAAGAACGTGACTGAGACTATGTTCTGATTAAACTTTATTTATGCAAGCATACCAGATTTGACCTAAGGTGGGCCTTTCTTCACTGACCCTGAGTTTGGTGATTCTAACTATGCTTTCCTCTCTTAAGAAAAAAACATCCTGGTACAAGGAAGCAAAGGTTTATAAGAGAAGTCTATTATTTTCAGAGTTCCAAAAGGATTGCCCTAATTCTCTTGCCAGCAAATATGAATCTCTATCTGCTCATAATTACTCAAGTTCTTCAGCTAATATTTGGTGCTCTATTGAAATGTAAAGTCATTTGTGAGCTAGGGATCTTGTTACATTAATAAACAACCTCTGTACCCCAGTACAAATGTATTTAGTATCCCTTCTGGAAAGAGAATAGAAAAGAACATGGGTTTAGGGAAGTTGGGTTATATATCATTTGTGCTTTTGCCTAAGGCAGAGTAGCTGCTGCTTCTTACCATATTTACCACCCTGAAATTATGCTTGCCAGTGCTCATCATTAAAATATTCACCTAACCAAAAGGCATCAAGTATGTGAAATGGAGGTTGCTTGTGCAACTGTTCTGGTTTGCCTGAGTAGGGAGGGATTTTTCTAGGCTGTGTGACTTTCAGTGCTGAACCAGGACAGAGGGGAAGGTGAACGAGCTTGCAAGTGGTCAATTCCACAATAATGATTTGATGACAGCATAACACATTTCCACAGAACTCAAAGGCAGTTAGAAGAGTCTCAAAGGAATTGAATTTGAGAAATGCCTGCAGTTTGCTGCTGCAGGTGACATGAATGTACAACTCTGCCTTCTATAGAGACCAGAAGGGGCTTGTTATGGACATGTTTCCAAAGCATTGCATTTAATTAGGTGCTCAGAGGATGCTTGCTGGTGCTGACAGCAGTGTGGATAGTGATAGTAATAACAATAATAATTATATGTAACAACGAACATTTATTGGGCGCTAATATATGCAAGGTAAATTATGTGTTTCACATTCATTATCTTATTACATGCTCCCACAGCAATCATATGGGTTAGGTACTGTTATCTTCTCAATTTTGCAGATAATTAAACTGTTTTGTTGTCCAAAATTACATGGCTTAATATGTTAGAGTTTAAACCCTCTAGAGCCAGGTCTCTTAATTACTCACAGGCCAGTGTAACCAAGACCTTTCTTGTTTTTTCTCCCTCCCTTCAGGAGCCTTTGCTGGTCCCCCTCTTTGATGTAGTAGAAAACACATACTTGATGAGTATATTTCTTTGAGTCTGTTTCCTAATATGCTTTAAAGAAGGAAGGAAAATTTAAATTGTTCATCTCTTTCTCTACTTCACCCCAACAGTCTCTAGCAGGATAAAGTCTGAGAACCATTGAGATAGGGAGGAGAGCTTGGGATCTTGATAGAACCTGGATGGATTGCCCTTCTACCTTTTGAGAGCGATGCTCATGTCAGCTCAATACAGTGAGTTGCTGGAGCCTCTGTTTCCTCTTCTCTCACGTGGGTTGTTCTAATCCCACAGTTCTACATAGGGTGTAGATCAAACAAGAAGGCGGTACAGAAGTGCATTTAAGCATACTGCATTGATTTTGATGTTCTTAATCTTCTAGGGTTGGGGACTCTCTCACCTAACCCTGTAGAACTGATTTTTTTTTTGGTTGTTGTTAAGAAAGGGACTGATTGGGGCGGTGGTGGCGCACGCCTTTTTAATCCCAGCACTCGGGAGGCAGAGCCAGGCGGATCTCTGTGAGTTTGAGGCCAGCCTGGGCTACCAAGTGAGCTCCAGGAAAGGCGCAAAGCTACACAGAGAAACCCTGTCTCGAAAAACCAAAAAAAAAAAAAAAAAAAAAAAAAAAGAAAGGGAACGATTATCCAGGTAAGCAATGCTTGTCCAGCAGATCATGACTTTTACAGTACTTCCACGTGATTTTATGGAACTCTTCAACAAGTACTGTGAGATAGACTCCTGAGGAAGGAAGCTGAGGTTCAGAATGAGGGTGACTTGCTCAGGTTGCTACCACAAGTTTATGAGAAAGCTAAGAGTTAAGCTCTGTGTTCATCTAATTTCTGTCTAAAACAGAGACAAAAGACAAGCATAAAACATCCTCCAGCTACTCATTCACCACCATGGGTACAGCTTGCTACACTCTGGGGAAAAATTTAAAAGTCCCTGGCCTATTAATCCGTGTATTTGAGCTTGGTACCCCAGCATCAATCAATATATTATAAAGCTCCACAGGAGGCAGAATTACACTGAAGGCTGAGAACATGGTTTTAAACTCCCCAGAAGTCCCTTGGGCACCAATGCTTGACTTTAGATGCATGTTAGAATGCTCTAGGCATCTCGCAAAATTGCCTGTATCTGGCCTCATCTCAGATCACTGAATGGACAGGTCTAGATTTGGTAATTATTATTATTTTCTAATTCCTCAGATGATCCCACTCCCTGGCCAGGGATGAGAACTACATCATTTCGTGGTTCCAGTCTCATTACCCAGCATACTCGGTATTTCTCACTCCTCTATATTTCTAGTCTCATCACCAGGCAAAGAAGCACTAGTTTAAAATACAGGGACCACTGACTCAGTCTTACCCATAGGCCCATCTTCTTTAGTGTTTTCAAGCAGAATGTAATCAGGGAGTTCCTGAGGATTATCCCCTGCCACAGGACACACCAGAACCTCTCAGTGTGTATAGGCAAGTGTATCTGTGTTTACCTCTAGCAAACTGCATTAGGATTCTTTTATAGGACAAAGAGAAGGAGATGCTGGATTTATTAAAATTCCTTAGAGCACATCTACCCACTCACAGCACATGCTTATTAATGCATTCCAGCCAGCACCTTCCCTTCTTCCTGCCCATGAGACATACACAGACACCAGCTGATACTGGTATTGACATTGAGGATGATGCCACTGCTACATGCCTGTCTTGACTGGAGTGTTTTTGGGGCACTTGGAAAACCAGTTCTCTAGTAAGGACTGACCCAAGCTTCTTGTTTTGTGAAGTATGCTATTCGCTGGGTGGTGGTACAGAGACAGGGCCCTGCTTGTTACCCTGTCCATGAACCCTGTCACCCTGTCATCCTGTCCAGGCGTCCTCTTATCTGAGATTTGGTTTTTGTGTGCTCTCCACTACACACTCTTACTGTGGTTAACTGAGGTCCAAGAATATGAAATAGAAAATTCCAGAGATAATGTTTTAAAGAACTTATTACGTTATCATTGTTCTGTTCTAGTATTAATTACTGTGTCAGCCTCTTACTGTGGCAAAGTGATAACCTCTAATGGGTATACGCATTCAATTATGTGTCCCTTAATGATGGAGGTAAATTTAAATGGAATCTTTAGGTGATTTCAACATTGTGTGACTGTTACAGGATTCACTTACACACCCCTGGGTGGGATGGCCTACTATGTACCTAGTGTACATAATGGCATGTGCTACCGTTTGTATGTAAGTAGCTGTGTGGTAGTTTTGCTTGTACCGGATGTCACCACACACATAGAGGTAATGCATTATGTCATGACATAACATTTCGTGTCACTAACAATAGGAATACTTTTAGTTCTGTTATAGTCTCACAGGGCCACCACTGGCTTAGTGTTCTGTCATTACTCAAACACCTCTATATCATTCGTGTCTGTATTAGAGAATGGTTAGCATACACAGGTTCAGGACTAGCCTCTCTGAGGTACCTACCAGGGTGATTTATCCCTCTAATAGGGACCACTGTATAGCATATATTGAAATTTGGTTCCCTTGGACCTTCCAGAGATGCTAGTTGCAAATTTGGGTCCCCACACATTAGTGCCCTCTCCATGACTGAGCTAAACCTGGGAATTAGAATCCTCAGCTGTTTTATAGTTTTGTTTGTCCACCATCTGAGGGATGAGAGGCCCTGTGATACCAATACTGGTGTGGTTTTTAAAGCCTGGATCACTGGTTCTTAGGAATAAACTGAATGAGACCATTGGACTGTGGGGAATTGTGTTGGGAGACTGAAAGAAGAGGGAAGGGCATCGAGGGAATGTCTAGGAAACGTGACAAAGGAGGCTGACTCTGTGTGCATGCACGGAGGTGCGTGTGCCTGTGGCTTGGACTTGGGGGGCAGCTGTCGCTGTTGCTACTTAGATATTCATAGCCAATTGCCTCCATTGTTCCTCGCTTTATTAGCTTTTGCCGAGTAGTTCAGCTTTTACTAAGGGCACCGGGTTTATGGCAGCAATATTTCTCACAGTGTCAGAGATAAAATATCAAGCTAATAACAGACTCCCTGCTAATGTAAATCGCACGAGGAAGGCAATCTTGTTCAGAAGGAAGTCCTGCTAGGGAATGCTAAGTCTGAAGGCTTTGAGAAAGCAGTCGGTGGGATTGGATACACTCTGTGCTTGCTAAGAAGATGAAATAAATGATTTGTGTTAAGTAGTAACAGCTGCCGAAAAGAGCATTTTCCCACACCTGCCTCTTCCCAAAGGACTTGTTGCTCCCAGGGGGCTCTGGAAAAAGCTGAGAGGCTCAGCTATAAGATTTTAGGGAGCGTCTTTCTTTTTCTCCTCTCCTCTTCCCTCTTTTTTTTTTTTCATTGCTACTTCCCAGCCTCAGTGGGTAGAGAGAACCTATTGGTTTCCCTCAAGTGTTATAAAAGGAACCCATTTGAGGACGATAGGGGGCCTGGGAGGTCTCTTGGCAATCTCTGAGATTTTTCCCTCTCTCTTCTTGGTTACATTCTGGTACCTGCTGGGCAAACCTACTGTTACCACTTGTTGCAGAGATTTTTGAACAAGACCAAGAAGGGCTGAGACTTAAGAAAATCACGGGAGCAAAGATGCGGCTTTTCTGTGCTATCCTACCCTGAGGGCTGGCTCCCAGTGTCTTGCTTCTTATACGGGGCTTGGGAAGATGCATGGCAGCTTCTGAGATGATGAGGTTGTTCTCAGTTGAAGGCCATTCAGGGTGCAACTGTAGCCTTGGGGAAGTGAAGCTCGGGAGAGGGAGAAGTGACAGATGCCTACTTAGAAGGATCAGGAACTACAAATGTGCAGAGACCTGAAGCAAAGATTATGGGAAAGGAGACTTTTCTGATGATGTCTCTTAGAGCTGTGGCTGGTACAGTTTTGACTGCAGTTTCTGCCCATTTGGGTGCTACCAGAACAAGGTGCCTATCTTCCCAGCACTAAGTAATTGGACCAATCCTAATAACCTTTTTAGGTGTCCCTAGCAGATAGGCCTCACTCACCCTATAACCCACCTATCTGCCAGGTCCCCTTGTCCTACTCCAGTCCTTTCCAGACACTTCCTGTTGGCACTGAAAAAAAAAAACTGTAGGTAGCTATCAGACTCTGTGGGTCAGTGTCTGCTTCAGAAATAATCTCATTGACTCCTTGACACAGGGGTCAGTTCCTATGGAATAGGAGCCAGGTCTTATGGCCTCTACTTTCTAGTTGAGGAAACAGGCTGATGAGAAGTAGTGTAGCTTATCCATATTTACATAGAGCTTGCACAAGGGATGAGATGACACCTTCCAATTTTTAACTCTGAAATCCAGCCCAAACCCTGTTTTATCCAGCAGAGCCTGGTACTGTTGCTATATTGCTGGCACATGCTCACATAGCTCTGCCTCCATCACCTAACCTGACAGATGAATTCCAACGCCACCTCCTAGGTTGGAGATGGAATACCTGTCTTTGAGCAAGCAGAGGGTGATGCTATCCCTCAGCTTGGACACCGATGAGAGGGAGTGAAGAGGATGGCAGATGGGCAGAGGGTCATCCACTAGATGTGAAAAGAGAAGCAGCCACGTTTGCACTCAGGGTAGGAACAAGGGCTTTGCTGACAGCCAGGGGTGATAGATGGTGCGGGAGACTGCATGGGGCGTGAGTAGTAATGTGATCGAGGGTGCACATTACGGGCAATTACAATTTGAATAAGTTATCAGTGGGAAGAAGGAGAGGAGTAGAAAGCTGGTTTATTAACCCCTGAAGTTACACTCCCAGCATTTTGAGAAAGTTTATAAATTGCCTTGACTTACAAACCTGGTGGCGAATGCCGATGCTGGCAGTGTTGCATGGGGACAATTTCAAACAGCAGTCTTATGTATTTTAAAGCATCGAAGAAGGAGGGAAAAGAAAGCACCAGGGTTGGGGGTGGGCTCATAAATATACTTGCCCGTGAGCAAACTTGACCATAAAACCTGCCTATGATTTTTCAGTTTTCTCAATTTTTCTTCTTTCGATATTGGGTATTCCTCCAGGCGCAATGCCTGGGGCCCAGATGTAACCTGCCTGTTACCAATGTTGTGTTTTGCTGAGTTACTCCCTCAATTAGAATAAAGCCCCAGCTAGAGATAAGACACATTACAACTACTCACTAAGCAGGCCTTGGCCGGAACTCTGTCCCCTGGTCCTTCCTCATTCTAAGTCCAAACAGTGAAATGGAAGGGAAAGTACTTGGGCACCCAGTCCTTTCAGTGGACGCCCACAGAGCTCTGCTGTCCTTCCCAGGACCCTGGTCTTGTCCCAGGTCGTCCTCTAATCATTTGCTGGCTCTTTGAGGCCTCTCTCTCAGGAGCTTTGGAAACAGAGGTTAGGATAGAATCAGGAGGAACTTCATTGTATTTTGAGACATGCTACAGACAAACTGTGTGCTTAGTGTTCCAATAGACTCACAGTCTTCCCTGTTCAGAGGGAGGTGAAAACTCCTGACCAGGGATAGGAAGCAAGAGAAGGGAAACAGCACAGAAAGTGGTCATAATGCAGAGGAGTTTGTGAAGGAGAGAGGAGGCATGACAGTGCCAAGTGGTTCCTGTATTATCTTCATCTCAAGATCCGGTTGAGTAAGAGTCACTTCCGTTTTACAGTGAGGAAAAAATAGCACTTCTGTTTTACAGTGCTATTCCAAGGAGCTCCCCAGGTTCCTCTAGGAAAACCATGCTGGGAGCGAAGGGATCCTCTGTGTTAGGAATCAAACATCAATGTTTTCCATTAATAGAGCATGTGTTCTGTTTGCCCTGGTACATAGCTAGCGATTCATTCCAACATCATCTGGGAAGAGGTCAGATGCAGAGAGGCTGGGTTAATAAGATACCCAGAGATTCCCTTGCACGTTCACAATAGAAAAGAATGAGCTAGTGCACCAGGGTTGGGCAAGCAAAGCAGCAGGAAGGCTTGCAGACTTAGTTTATGAGGAAGGAGAGTCATTGCTGACCTGGGCATGAGCTCTACGCTTAGGCTAAAGTGGTTTTCCTACCTTGGCATCAAAAGTGGGCAAGAGAGCCCTCCAAATGAGGTAGATCACACTGGGGATGGGAAACAGTCATGTTGTTCAGGGCGTCATGGATGAAATTTAGGACTCGAAGGCACAAAACCCCCTTGTTCATTGATCTGCTAGTATTGAACAAGCCTGAACTTCAACTTACCTTATACAAGGTTATGGTGAGTATTAATCAAGAGGTAGAGATGCTTAATTCAGCATCTTACTTCACACACACACAGTAAAACTAATTGCCCATCTCTCTAGATGTGTCTTGTCAATTTGTTAAGGGAATATGAGGGAATCTCTACTCTCCCATTCAGTTTTTGGGAATGGGAGCATGTTTGCTTAGAGTGGAAGACTGTGTATCATTTTCTTGGGCAGTGCACCCAACAGTGATGTTGTCAGCCAAATATTTTCATCATCTGGGAGTGAACCTGTTTAAGATGTAAAGTCTTAGGACTATATACCCTGGACCTGATGAATCTGAAACTCAGGGGCAGCTCCAACACTCTTGTTTTCATAAGCACCATGGATACTATGATCATTGCTACTGTAAAAGCTTGGAAGTCAGGTCTCTGAGAAGGGCTAGTTATCAGGGGTAGGATATGTACGCTTGCTTGACTCTTGAGGGTGTCCTTTGTTGTAGACCCCATGTGTTCCAGTGGGCACTAAAGGTCATGTTATAATTAAATGATCACTTAGAGGCTGTCATTGTGCAGAGGGCACACAGGCAGCCAATTCATTAGCTGAGAGTAACTTCTTGCAAATTAAAAAATGTTAATGATCAGTTTTGAGGCATTGAGAGCCTATCAGGGACTGCATGCCTGGAATGAGCATTTACCATATGGTAACTTTGGAAGCTAATATTGACTCTCATTATTTTAAACGATTACAAACATTGCAGGTGTTTTATAATAATCTTCATTGTCTAATTAGAACATGCGTGAAATGAGCTCATTCTGTCTGCTAATGAATATTGATTTGAACAGCAGAGGCCCAACACAGAGGCAGGACTGGGGCTGGCTGGTCAACTTGCCACCCGTGCCAGCCCTATTGCTCACTAAATGATTAATCCTAGGATACAGGGCATTTTGACAAGCAGTCGTCCACTGGGGCCCTTTACCTGATTTGAGCCTGCTCCAGCCTCCAATGTCTACTCTCGTTATGACATCAACTGGGAAATCTGTGACCCTCCCTTCCTTTCTGATCCCTATTCTTTTTCTTTCACAATTTCTATCTCATTTTTTTAAGCAACTTTGTTTCTAAGAGTTGTAGGGAATCCTGTTGGAATTGGTCATCAACTAATGTTTCAAATACATACCAACTAGTTATGGCTATCAGGTTGCTTTGTGTCAAGTATTTTTCTTTCTAACAAGAATGCAAGCTTCTCAACAACAAGGGTTTTATCCTGTCCTTACTTTGTGACACTAACCCTGGAGAGTAGATATTCATGCCACTCCTGGTCATTGTCAAGTGGGTGAGAAAATGATGCTCTCTGCTACGTGGGTGTTTTGTATATGCATGCATATTTTAATTTATCAATCAGACAAAAGTTATTGAGCACTAATTATGGCATGGAGGAAAGAATGTTAGGAGCCTTGGCTCCTGATGACTGGAGGCTCTGAGTCTCCCTTAGAAGAAGGCAGATAGATGGGTGTGTCATCTGATGATATGACTCTCTAGGCTCTTTGGGAGGATTGAGAGAGGCTGAGTTGGAGGGTAAGGGAGCCCAGGATTGAGTCCTGAGCCCAGCATTGAAGGTTAAAGGCAAGGTGGTGGAGAAGTTGGAGATCTTAGCTGGCATCTGTGAACCTTGCAGAGTGTGTTTGGGAGAGGGGTATTCAGGGCCGAAGAAGGATGCAAAGGTGGTATTGCAGACAGATTTTCTGCCACGCAGAGACGCTTTGGTTTTATTTTGAATGTGGAGGGTTTATATTAAGAGAGATTTGCATTTTGCCTAACAACATTTTAGGATCTATAATTCAGGAAAATCACCCTGGAAACACTAAAGAGGTGGGAACTAGAGGCTGGGAGATTAGTAATGACCTATATGAGAAGGGATAAATGTCTGTGCTAAGGTAGAGAGATGGAGAAAACAATACAGACATATTTAGCCCATGAATGTTAGCATTCAGTGTGAGAACATCAACTCATTTCCTCTCCTGATTATGAAAAATTGAGGTAGAAAATAAACCCCTGATTACCCACTTCCCAGAATTAACAAGTATTTACGTTGTGTCTTATGTATAACACATCTATTTTCATTAGAAAAAATTAAAAGTTACAAATTTATAGTTTCCATTTTGTTCTACCCACTACCTCACTGGCACTGTCAAGAAGTGGGTATTTGTTATTCTAGTCCAGGTGTCCTACATAGTTTTATGTTTCATTATTCATAGACATCATAAAACTATCACTACAGTTTTCAGCAAACTAGTCTTGCTGTTGATACGTTTAGCTCAGCTCTACCCATTTGACCTGCTGTAGTTGACTAAGCGCTGGGCACTCCAGCTGATCATATGCAGGAAGGTGCTTCTAGAAGATAGGCTAGAAGCGGAACATTGAGGCTTCAGGAATGCAGACTTTCAGATCTGTCCCTCACTGCCCGAAGCAGGATGACTGCCATCGTTCCCAATAGTAGATACTGTGTCTCTCCCTTTCCTTTCCAGAACTCTCTATTATGGGCCTTGAAAGTTTTGCCTCTACTGTGAGTGCCTTTTCCCTACTCTTCTTGAGTTTCCAGAGAGATTGGGTAACTGTCCATATGGGCATTGGTCTTAAGATTTTTCTCTCCTTCGCGTGACACTCTCATACTCTTTTGGATCATTAGTCATACTTTCTAGACTTGTTGGAGTTCTTTTATAGTCTAGGCACCAAATCTTCCTCTGGAAAGGCTTTTTTTGAAAATAACATCTTCTCTCCATTTCCCTCTTATCTTTTTGCTTTGTTTATGGCATGTTTTCCCAGAAAGGGGTTTTTACATTTTGAAGTTGGAAAATTTATTAACTTGGCCCTCTGTGTGGTCTGCTTTCTTATGTATTGTCTAAGAAATATTTTCCTATTTTGGTACTGTAAAGATAGCAGACATGGCCCCATCTTTTCTCCTAGCAGTTTTTCTTCTGACCATAAGGTTTCTAATATAGCAGCGTTATGTTTTGTGGTGTTGTGAGAGGCGGAAAATAGGCTTTTTCTTATTATTTATTTTCTTCCCTTAACATTAATTATTAATTATTATTATTATTATTAACATTAATAAATGTTGTGGGACTTAAAAGTAGTCCCACAACATTTATTAGGAGCCCCTGTCCACTGACTTACAGAATACCTCCCTTTTCTGCACCCAGCTCTTCTTCAGGCCCTCAGTTCTTTGAGGGCATTCTCTTTTGACCCATTTGTTTATGTGCTCCCACTGAGTAAGCACCAAAGTCATGTTTTAAAAATCCCGGGGGAGGTGGGGAGATGTCTCAAGCTAGTCCAGCAATGGCTCTGCAAGTATGTGGACCTGAGTTTGGATCCACAGCACTCTTTTAAAACAGATGAGTATGACCGTGTATAACCCCAGCACAGGGGAGGAGCAGACCAGACGATACCTGGGGCTTGCTGGTTAGCTAGTCTCACCAAATCAGGCCAAGTGAGAGACCTGGTCTCAAAAATAAAATAGAAAGTGGAGAGTGATTGTGGAAGAAGTCTGAACTTTGGACCCCAAGTACACATGCACCCACCTACACATGTGTACCCGTGAACATGTATACTCCTACATAAACAAATAAATAAAAGCTGCAGTACTTTAATTCCCCAGCCTGTCTCTGTGCCTATCAGCACTACATGTGAGACTCTCACCCAGTCATTTCTGAGAGCTAAAGCCGAATCTGAGGCAACCATGATCTAGTGTTGGGGAAAACTTGTCTCTTGGCTTGGGTCTTGGAAGATTTACCCTGTGATCATGCTTTGTATGGAATTGGGGCACAAAAAAGAAATTTCATGGCTTCCCAGATATCTCTCCGGTCTTGAGAGAAAGGAGACATTTTTAATTTGGCAGCAAGAAGAGGTTGGGGGAGAGTGAGAGAGTGTTCATTCACTGGTGTCTCATTCCTAGATGTCACCACAGAGCACACAGTTGCATCTGGGCCAGCTCTCGGGCCTTGCTGTCCTAAAGAGTGCTCTGCAGCATTTGAAAGGTCAGGCATCACCTTCTTCAACTCCAGGATAGAGGCTCAGAGTGAGAGGAATTTTGGGTAGCTCAACCCGGTATGTAACTGTGCACATTGTCTTTAAACAACTTCACAGAGTGGACAAGGAAAGCTTTCTCCTTTCAGAAGGAGGCTGTGATGACCAAACTCTTGTCTTACTTGACAACTTGCCCTTGCCAACACAATGAATGAGCCAAGGTCCTGAGTTAGCCAAAGTGGACTTTGCTTCAAGGTCATCATATGGAGGGCTGATCCTGAGTCCTGCCACTGGATCAATTCTAGAGTCTCAAGACTGGGAAGTTCTGCCGTATTATTTTGTCCAACATGGCCTTTAGTTTTGTGGAGGTGGAAACTGGGATGGAGGAAGGCTCAGTATCTAGCCTAGGTTCAGTGTTAGGGAGAGGCAAGAAAGAACCGGAACCTAGGATTCTGGATTCCACTCCTATTCACTTCTGTTCTGCACTTTAATGGAGAGGTGAAGGTGGAGTGTCCTAATTTTTCAGGTGCTGTGCTGAATCAACACCAACTGGATGGCTTATAGAGAACAATAATTTCTTTCTCACATTTTTGGAGGTTACACAGTCCCAGATCTAGGTGGGAGCCGACTCAGTGCCTGGTGAAGATCTGTTCTCTGGTTTGCCTTCTAGCTGGGTCTTCACACAGAAGGGGGAAGGCAGCTCTTTGAAGCCAGTTTTACAAGGGGATTTATTAATCCCTTTCATGAGGTCTATTCTCATGATCTAATCATATCCAAAGACTCAATTTGCTAGTATTGGTGACAGTTTCAACATACAAATTCTGGGGAGAAAACAAAAAGGCCGTGTGTGTGTGTGTGTGTGTGTGTGTGTGTGTGTGTGTGTGTGTGTGTGTATGTGTGTGTTTGTTGTATATATGTACAGGTATGTGGCATATCTGTGTGCATACACATGTGTATGATGCATCTGTATATACCTATGTGTGGTGTATATGTATGTACATGTGTTGGTATGGATGTACATGTATGTGGAGGCCAGAGGTTGACATTGGCATCTTTTTCAATTAATTTCCATTTTCTTATTTTTGTTGTTTTCTTTTCTTTTTCCATTTTTGGTTTTTTTGGATGGGCTCTCTCTGTTTAGCCCTGTCTGTCCTGGAACTCACTCTGTAGACCAGGCTGGCCTCAAACTCACAGAGATCTCCCTGCTTCTGCCTCCTGAGCGCTGGGATTGATGGCCTGTGCACCACCTCCTGCTCCATCTTCTTATTTTTAATTAAGAATATTTATCACATTATTTATTTGGGGGTGTATATGTGTGTAGGTGTGTCATGACACACGTGACAAAGTCAGAGGACATCTTGTAGGTCCTGGGGATCAAACTCAGGCCATCAGGGTTGACAGTAAGTACTGTACCCCCTGAGCCATCTTTCCAGTCTTTGCCTTATTTCTAAGACAGTGCACCTTCCTGAAGCTGAAACTCACTGATTTCACTGGAGTGGCTGACTAGCTAGCTCCAGGGATTAACATGCCTCTGCTCCCTTGGAATTACATAGATGGACTCTGTAATTCCATATCCTCCCCACGCCTCCTCAAAAAGAAATTTTAGGTGGAGAAATCTGCCAGGTCTTTTTCTTTGTATTTCTCCTGTGTCATGGAGAGAGTTGAAAGGTATAGGATTTGGGGTTATGGGGAAAGATTGCAATTCCAGAGGTGTTTGTCCCTGGAAATAGTTAATTTCTGTATCCTCAGAGTTTGTTCCCAGGGGAGGTATAGACTGAAATACTGAGGGGGTTAAAACTAACCTATAATAACCCTGAACTTCCATTCTTTTGGACAGTAAAAGCACTTGGCATGTACTTGGAAGTTTATATAGGTAAATCTTGCTCCATATCTATATTCCATTAAAATGCCACTTATATCTCAGGAAAGAGGCTTTCAGGTCTGAGTCCTGTGTCCTAAGTACATGGTCTTTTCAGGCTCATCCCCTGAGAGGTAACCAAGAACTGGGCTACATCAATAATCTTTATTGTGTTGGCAGTCACTTAGGCTAACTATTCAAAAGGAGATTTCTCATGCCTGGTACTGGGGTTTTTGTTAGTCCATGGTTCTTGTGGGGTGCTGTTCGCCCAAATGGTTTAATTTTGTGTGTGTGTTTGTGTGTATACATACACTTATATATATTTTGTATAAATTTAGGTAAGTACTAAATAATGATTCTTTGAGGCTTTATCAAACAGCCTTGGTGTTTGAGAGTAGGGACTTACAAGAGAGGGATTTGAGAGAAGATATCTGGGAAGGGCTAGAGCAGGGAAAGTGATATAATTAATTCTATTTCAGTTAAAGCACATTAAAATAAATAAAATAACTAAATAACTGATTATATAAAGTTTCAAGAAATAAAAATTCATTCATAAACAAGATACTTTAAAAAATTCCTTCTATTTCCATTGACCGGAATTATTATTTTGAAAGTCTTCTTGCTTCCTTTCTGGTTGCTATTTACTTTTGAGTGACTGTCCACATTATAACCTGAGGTTCTTTGATTGTCCTCTAGCAGGTCAGCAGATAGGAAAACTAAGATCAACAAAATATCTGGTTGAAACAGCAAGCTTCCCATAGAGATAAGAATAGTCATCTGACTTACATCCACAGCTTCTAAAGGAACTTCTGAAGACTGCTGGAGTTTGGAAGAGAATCCCCAGAGTATCCCACCTTCCCGAGATCAAGAGGTGAGGGAGGGCACACCCTGCTTCTTGATGGAAGAGGTATCAAATACATTAGTTTAGTTTTGGTTTCAGGGGTTGAACCCAGGGCCTTACCCATGCTAGGCAAGAACTCTGTGGTGTACCAGTAGTCTCCGAGCTATCAAAGAATGTGTGGTTTTACACTTCCCTTTCCACTTGAGATTCAAAGTGGACATTTGGCCCCAAATGCTGCCTCAATCCTTTCTTTCTTATCATCTCCAGTCCACTGGGACAAACCACCCATCTCTGAGAGACAAAATACAGAAGTCTCAGAATACACGCCTCTTTCTGCCCTTGCACAGTGGTGATGGGCATCCTGGACAAGTAAAAGAATGTTTCTTGGTTCTTCATGACTTTGGACAGGTGGAGAACTTTAGGAGCAGCTTTGTCTGTTTTAAGATGAGCTTTCATTACAGCCCTTCACATTCCAGGGTCTTTCCCCTTCCTCCTGCCATGCATACAAGTATGTGTTTGCTAAACCTGTCCCCTTTACAGTGGGCAACTGTTGTGAGATAACACTTAGCAAGAAGGTTTACGTGCTCCCTGAAGGAGTAAGGACTAGGAAAAATCTCTGGCTGCCTGTAGCCCCGTCATTGAATAAGATGATGTGAAATAAGGGGCCAGAAGTGGTTGGTGGCTACCAAGGGGCAGAGGGAGTTCTCTGAGTTGAGACATTAAGGGTCCTTGGGTGTGACACCAGGCAAGATGGGTGGAGACAGAGCAATCCAGAGACTTTGCCTGGGAGCAGAGGGAGCAGGGGAAGGGTGGGAGCCACCGTGCATTTGTGAGTTCTGCTCCCTTTTGGAAATTAACCATCTCTTGGCTTGCCTTGTGACACTAGACCCCCTCATTGGATTTTTGATGCCCTTAACAGAAGGAATGTTTTCAAAACAGAACTTTCTGATGCTCCTCTCATCTTTCTTCCCTTGCAAATAACTTCCAAGACGGACATGTGGGCTAGGGAGATGTGGCATCAGGAGGATCCCTGCGGCTCACTGGCTAGCTAGACTAGACGACTTGGTGAGATAAAGATAAGCGAGAGACCCTGTCACAAGAACAATGGCTAGCAACAGGGAATAAAGACACCTAAGGTTGTCACCTGACCTCCACATGTATGTGCACACATGTACATGCACGCCTGCAGACAACAAGCACCTGCACACACAATCACACAAGATACAGGTCCACACTTGTTACCCCCCCCCCCCTTCTCAAAGCTGCTACTAACATGGGCCACAGGTTTTGAAAGATTTATTAAGCATCTGTCTATCATGTTTTTCCAACTGGTTCACCCCCTATTCCCCATTTCAGGTCACTAACATTTGACCTTAACTCAGTTTCTTTGCTGGGTATCTTGTACTGACCTTAACTCAGTACCTTTGCCAAGTGTCTTGTGAATCTATTTCCATTATTCCTTCAGCCACAGAGCCTTTACACCTGACTGTTCCTTCTATTGGGAGGCTTTGTCTTCTATCCCAGGGAGTGCACCAGTCACCGGTCAGTAATGCATGTTTAGTGAGAAGGTTGGAGATATTCTGAGGACCACACAGCCATGATAGACAAAGGACTCCCTTCAGCTGCTCCCAGCTCTGGGTGAGAGTAGAACTTGTGCATTCAAGCTGTTCCATTTATGGTGGAAGTTGGCCAAGTTCTGGTAGCAATCTTAAACTTTTTTTTAAAGGTAGCCTTAAACAGGTAGCATTTTCAAAAATCTTTCCTTAGTTTTGCTGAATGGAGAAAGCTCAAGAGAACTTCTCAAATGGGAATGTCTAGGGAAAAGATACTTGTTGACCCAAATGGTCTCTCACTTTGCCCTTCTGGGCTGGGTTGTCCTCTCCTGTCTTAGATGATGATAGCCTTTAAGCCTTAGAAAGTTACTTAATACAAAGCCTCATGATTTTACCTAGACATCATTTAACTAGGGATAGTCAATTAACAAGAGACATGGTTCTAGATTCTACACTGCTTAACACTTAGTCTAGGTTCCTTGAAAAGGAGTTAGAAAAGTCAGAGTTCATGAGATAGTTCTCCTCAAGGCTTCACCTTAAGAGTCCCCATAGAATCAAATTTTTATTACTTTCTTATGTTTTTGATTGAGAAAAACTTGGGAGTTACCCCCGTTATTCAATGACTTTGGTACCTCTGTGGACATTGCCGCCCCCTCCAAATCCTCTGCTTTTGCATTCATCCAGTCTCCCTCCAAGAGGAAACTCATTCCTTGGGGTAATCAATGTCCCTCTCAGCCAGAACCCTGTTACCAGGGCAACCATTCCAGGCAGTCGACTTGGGCTCATTGAGATGCAGATGCTGAACCCAGGGCCCAAAGAAGGGCAACTGCTATCAGAGTGGGCAGTTTTTTGGCAACTCTGGAGTGTATTATACTAAGTGGGACATGGTAATTATGTATTTGTGGCTTTCGCTGTGTGCCAGTTTAATTGCTACAAATTCATTGTTGTTTTAAAATTCTTACTTTTCTCCCTAGACCACTCAGCAAAAGACGGAAATTGGTGCCAGAGGGCAGATTTCTTTCTGGAAGAGACGTCACTTGGGTAGAAAATAAGTGCAGTGATTTAATGTCATCTGATTGGCTGTGAAGTTTTGTCCATTGGTGGGTGCACAATCTCAGCATGACTGGCCAATGGGTCACCTAGGGTCCAGAGCTGTGTCAGTGTGTGTATCCACAATAAAAGATGAACTGGACTCTGGTGTGGGGCTTTACTTCTCTTGGAAAAGAGGGCCAGTTGAAGACTTGGAGATCATTGTTCCCTCTCTGTCCCTGGCTTTGTTTCCATATTGGTGAATCTCCACCTTCAAGAAGATAGATTTCTGAAATCAAACTTGTTTACTAAAATGACATGCTTCCCCTGACCCTTGCTCATGAC
The DNA here is from genome assembly GCA_902168405.1 of Peromyscus aztecus. Taxonomy (NCBI): domain Eukaryota; kingdom Metazoa; phylum Chordata; class Mammalia; order Rodentia; family Cricetidae; genus Peromyscus; species Peromyscus aztecus. The sequence goes on along the minus strand of CABHPQ010152387.1, from coordinate 24,151 downwards.
AGCTTGGTAAATGAGTCTATAATATGGTGGGTGTGATCAACTTGAATGCGATTTTCCTGAAGTATCTCCAATCATACATTAGCAAGAACAATAATGGCTAACAAGGATGAAATGCTTATTGTGTATCATATTTCCCATCAACTATAATCTTACTTAGAGTTAAAGTAGGGCTGCACAAAATACCACACTAGAAAGGATTCCACAAGGGTCTCTGCTTAGCTTTCAAGTTAGTTCAGATGAGAGGATTTAGGATATAAAATTGAAAATATGTGTTCGACTCCTGGACACCACTCATTTTAGTCTGTGGAACCTGGGCCCAGTCACTTCAGCTCTTTAAACCTTGGTTGAATTTGGAGCAAAAAGGGAGAGAAATGAGTCATAAGTGCTTTGGGGACTGCTATGGTAGAAGTGGAAATAAGGGTGCATAAATTATCTGCTCTCTAGAGTAGTTTCTGGTGAGGAAACTGAAACACAGAGAGGGTACGGAGCTACTATGTGGTGGAGCTGGGATTCTAACATGTGACATTTGCTTCCAAATATTTTGTTATTACTCTGCTGTGGCTAGGGACAAAATGGAAGACTGTCCTTGCTCTTATCCTGATGGAATACCAATTGGCATCTACATAGTTCTCATCCTGAGGGAATACCCATGGGAGGTCTACATAGTTCTCATCCTGAGGGAATACCCATGGGAAGTCTACATAGTTCTCATCCTGAGGGAATACCCATGGGAGGTCTACATAGTTCTTATCCTGAGGGAATACCCATTGGAAGTCTACATAGTTCTCATCCTGAGGGAATACCCATTGGAGATTTACATAGTTCTCATCCTGAGGGAATACCTGTTGGAGATCTACATAGTTCTGTCAGTCTTGCATAAGTACTTGACGCAGGGTCACTGTAAAAGGATGGGGTAAAAAAGGACACTTGGGACCTTTTCGCAGGGAAGGTTTTTTATTTCTCCTTTCACTACAGCAGTACATACTCTTTTAGGATACTGGGTATCTATGTACCTGGCTGTTTGCTGCCTAGTTATGTTGTTTGGATTATCATCCTTATTTGATCCCATCCTTTGGGGGGGAAATCTCAAGCTGTAGATTTGAGGATGATCAGATTCTCCTCTCTGAGCTGGGTATTTTGCTCAAAGAACACTGTTGTGTGGAAGGATCTTGTGTCTGTGTTTGTTTGTTTGCTTTTCAGAAGGATGGATTTGGGGTTAGTGCCAGGTGGTTGTGAGCTGCCCATTATGGGGGCTAGGAACTGAATTCAAGTCCTCTTGAAGAGCAGTGATTTTGCTGTTAATTTGCTGAGCTATCTCTCCAGCTCCCAGATTGAATTTCTTAAAGGAAATAATTTTAAAAGCAAGTATTAAGTCATATTGTAGACAAAGCGAGACATGGTTCTTAGCCTTGGCTTTACATCGGAATAAATGCATAACTTTAAAATATTCTGATGTATAATTCTTAACCCTCCCAATCAGAAAGCCTGGTGTGAAGTGCCCTCAGATGTGCCCTGAACATTGACAATTTTAAAGGCTCCCAAGCTGGTCTTAATATGCAACCTGGTAGGATGTGGCAATGGTGGAACAGTTATGCATTTAGATGCTCTGCCATGGCTGTCAAAGTTCTTAATTTTTCAACCAAGGATTTCATGTTTTCATACTGTGTTGATGGTTGTAAATTATGGAGCCAGTTCTGAAGCCAGGATTGAGTGTCACTGGACTAGAATAGCATCCCCACAGGAGAAAAAAAAATTCATGCATGCTAGCTGATAGTCCTCCAGGGAGCAACTTGTCAATCAAACGCAACACTGATACTCTGGAGACTTTGGACAATGCCTTGGTGATACCACATCTTGTGGCAATATTTTTTTTTTCCTTTTCAAGAGACCTTGAAATCTGTTCCCTAGAGAGTTCTTAACCTTGCTTGCAAGTTCTGTTTGAGAAAAGTCCACACGTGTCCCACTAGACACAGTGCTAAGGTCCTTGCGTGAGCTCCTCTTTCAGTGCAGGCCTCTGCTTCCATGCAGATTTTGGCAGCTGGACTTGGGGCTGTTGCCTGGAATCTCCTGCCCTTTCTAGAACCTTGTTCCATCATCTGTTTCTCGCCGACTGTCTTGAATTTTTGCACTCTCCTTTTCTTCTGCCACTTTTTCTTTTTCTAAAAAAAAAAAAACAAAAACAAAAACAAAAAAAACAAAAAACAAACAAACAAACAAAAACAACAACAACAACAACAACAACAAAAAACCAAAAAACTTTCCTCCAAGTACTACTCTTCTTCAAAAAGCTGTGAAGAAATGCAGTTGATCCTCACTGCCTCCATGTCCGCAGGACCCTTCCTCAACTCTATAGTTAGTTGCTCTTCCGCGGATCCTTGAAAGGCCTTTCTGCCAGGTTGCCTGGTCCCTCTCAACAGCTGAAATTGCTTTGTCTCAGTTCCCATCCTCAGAGGAACCTGTCAGCATCCAGCAACTGCTGGCACCTTGTTAAAAATGGAGCTTCACCACTCCCACCCAGAATTCAGATTTACCCATCCGAATCTCCTGAGGAATAAGGCCCTATTGTTGTTTTCAAAATCAATGCCATTGATTCTTAGACACAGGGATGCTTAAGACCACTGCTCTGTGGATATTTGTTGAGTGAGTCAAATCTTAGCATTTGTAAAACTCATGTCACCTTTAGTTTTCACTTCGGATGTTTGCTTTTTATCTAAGATACACACCATTGAGAAATGGTTGAGAATAATGATTTAAAGCATGAGCCCCAGGGGCCACTCTGCCTCCATTGGGATTCCAGCTCTGTAACTCATCCACCACCTGCTGTTTTAGTGTCTCCATTCTTCCAATGGGATAATAGTGCCCACCTCACAGGGTTGAGGTAGACTTGGGTAAGTTAATGTTTACAAAGCATCCAGGACACTCCCTGTACCTGGGAAGTGTTCAATGAAAGTGCCTGTAAGATTATATAGGTTTCCTTTTTTTTTTTTTAATACTCATATTAAATTGTTATTCTCTCCTAAGCTACAGTTAACAGAACTGAACAAGGAGTTTCAAATCTTTGTCAGCTCCCTGTGTGGTTATGATGAGTTGCTTGAAACCGTTGTCTTTCCCCTCTACATTTAAAGCTCCCATTTTCAATCAGTTTTTCCTCGGGTACCTTGATCCACCTGAAGAACACAATGGCTATCCATCAGCAATAATGGTTCCCCACAACAGTCGTTTTCACTTGGTACTCCTCAGCTAACTAGGCATGTGGATTTATGGTCTTCTATGGTATAACTCCTAATCTGGTAATATTGAGTCAATTATAATGTGCCAAGAGAAAAAGCATCTGAAGCTAGAGAAGGAATGAGACCATTAAAGTTGTAGAGAACTGGCTGTCAACACTTTCTAAGCCTCAGAATCATTTGGAGATAGATCAGGCCTGGGACTCAACATTAGCGGTTGGGGGTGAAGCGAGTTTCTTGTGAGACAAGCCTTTGTATTTGATGAACTCTATGCAACTTATTCGGATAAAGTGCCTCAAATATATGGCAAGAAAACAGCCTGCAAAAGGCCAAGAGGGAGATGGTGATGAAGCAGATGATTTAATGGGCCATCTCTCCTGTAGTTAATTTCTCTAGATCTCTTGTGCTTTATTGATTTTACAAATAGCTATTGTCACATCTGCCCCTTCGGCCTGTGGGAACTAGTGGGTTTTTAAAAATTGAATTGGGGAGGGGGAGTACAGATTAATCAATATCAAGATTTATTGACTTGGGACATCTATATTAACAGTAGCGAAGTTGGGAATCATTTAAACCTTTTTAATACTTGATTAAGTAGCATGGTCGAGTGTCGAAAGTATATTTTGAAACCATTATTTGAAATAACTCTCAACTCCACTTCCTGGAATGCCTGTCTTTATTTGTGAAGCTGGCGGGATTTGTGTTATGGTAGCAATCATCTCAAGATACTTTTCAAAGGCCAAGTGATGATCATAAGGAGAGTCTCAAGGTTCCGCTTGTTCATGACATTTTTTTCTGATTTCTCCCTTTAAAATAACTTCTCCAAACTTTCAGGTTATATCTTTGACAGTTTTATTTTTAGAGACAGGAATTCTATTCTTTGTGCAAAATATGCCTACTGCCTTTAAAAAGTCAACAACTACTTTGTCTAATTGAATAATTAATGTCTCTCTTTTTACCGAGAAAGGGTTGCGTTACTCTTTTTCAAGGGCATAAATGAGAACACTTCCAATATAACCTGCTCCTAACAGGGCTGCTCTTCTTATCATCATGCTTGAGGGGGCCTTATTATTAAGAAGGAAATCATTTTGAATTGTCTAGTCTGGTGAGAGAGGTGTGTTTATAATCAACCGCCTATGGTATCTTTTTAAATGATCTTATGAAAAGTTTGGATGTGGCAGAAGCAATTATGGCTTTGCTCTAGGGATGATGTAGTTCACGGATTTAAGGTAGTTGTTAACTCATTGTTTTTCCAAGACCCTCTAAAATGAAGAAAAGGTGCTACATTGGTCCGAGGCACTGCTGTAGGGGTAGGGAAGCCTCTTTGTTCTTCAAGGGCAGAGGTCAGCTAGATGGGAGTTGTGGAGAGTCAGGTTGCTTGGGCATGGCCCAAGTTCACAGCTGTTGCTTGAGAAAAGGTAGATGAGTTCTACTGATCTATACTAATAAGAAGTGGGTTGTGTTTGTTGATAAAGAAGTGAGAGCCTTCTGTCAAATCTAATGTCTCCCTGTTTGCCCTCTATCCACTCACTTCCCTTAGGACGTCCTTGAGACACTGAGGTCATTCCTCCTGTAAGCGGCCAGCTGCCTACTTTCTGCCCTTCCTCCATCCAGGCTGGAGTTTGTTGCTTTGTTTTTATTGCCCATGATCTGTGACTTCTTGGCAGGGTCTTACAGGAAGTGAACATTCACTCTGCAGGACCCATCATGAAGCACTCCTCTAACCTCTGATGTTGAAAAATGTGTGCCAAGCCAAACTCTTAAGCACTTGGCAAATGTTAGCTCTGTCTTTTCTACATTCTTTGTTTCCTTTAAAAGATGGTCCAGGCAAGGACAAGAAAAGTGAATGATAATGATGGTGAAGAAGATAACGATTTATTGAGAATCTATTATGGGCTGACTCCTAGGTTTTTTCAGGCTGGGATGTTATTTCATTCAGTTCCTCAAAATGTGACCCCAAATTTTCATTATAATATCTCTTTTATTTATGGTAAAACTGAGTCACAAAAAGGGTTGATTGTCACTTAGATAGCAAGTCATGATATCAGAGTCTTGCTTTGAAGTCAGTGCTGGCTCTGAAGTCACTGCAAAACTGCACCCCAATCCTGACCATATCCTGACCCTGGGAATTTTCTGCCTTATTAGGGATTCCATGGAAAGTTTGACTAGCTGGATGCCCAGGGACCTTAACTTTTGTATTTATCTCCTGTGAGCTAATCTCAAGGGTACGCTCTTGTAAATTCCCCCAGGACTTTTCTTATCCTGTGTTATCCTAAACTGTCCTCAAGATGTTCCTGGAAGACAATAGCCAATAAGATGGCCATTGTTCTTGAGAATCTCTCTGCTCCAGTTCTTGCCAAGTTTTCCTCTCTGGAGCTCTCATGCAACCCACTCAAACCGAAACTCTAAGCACCTCTTCTCTAGCCACTATTTCTTTTCTTTCTTTCTTTTTTCTTTCCTTTCCTTTCTTTCTTTTTTTCACTTCTTCAGAATCTAAGAACTACGTTGCATTCTTGACGAGGCATTCAGGTAGAACCTGGATTTTATAACTCCTAGCTCAGGGGACTTGTCACCACATCACACTGTCTGCCAGTCATCTTTTTTAGCCATATGCGCTTACTTAGGAGGATAAGGCAGGTTTTATTTCCTCTATGACTTGCCTGAGGACAAATCAAAGAGAGCGTGGTTAATAACTTGTGTCACTGGAAAAAAGAGGCAGAGCCATCTTAAGAGGGAGAACTCTTGGGGTGGAGTGGGGGCTACAGTAGGTAGAAGAGAGTTCAGGTGCAGTGACACTAGTCACCTTACTCTGTGCACAGCTGGGAGGCAGAGCTTAGACTTCCAAACTTGAGAGCAATAGGATTTGGATGTCTAAAGCACCTGCTGGATTCTGGTCTTCAAGCAGAGTGTGCTCACTGCAAGGCTCATCAGTGATCATTTATTTTATCATGAAAAGGGACAAATAAGTTTACCATATTTTTGCATGCGTTTGTCTTCAATACAGTGTTATTTGTAAAAAACATGAGATTAGAAGTGATCTCAACAAAGGAATGATGTGATAAATTATGAAGTGTCTGTACAGTGAACTTTGCAGTGAACTTTCACAGAGCAGTTCAAAGGCTGCACGGGAGTGGAGGTAGCTGCGGGATGCATCTTCAAGGAGTCAAGAACTGATGGTCACACAGCAGAGCCTCTCTACGGCTCATGCCCACTTGAGCTCGCTACCGTGACTGTTTCCAGATGCACACACTCTTAAAACACAGCTGGCACCCGATCTGCAAACTCAGCACCTCTCCAGATCTGGCTCACCTCTTCACCTCCACAATCAGAGCACTGCCAGTGCTAGTGGATCACATGGCAGCAGGATGCTCAGCAACACAGCCTATTTTTACATAGTTTTAATATCTGAGGTGAGATGATCTGATAGCAGGTGATCTTCTGTGTCCAACAGCATTCATGTACCCTCTGAAGGAAGGGCAGAGTTGCTGCTGCTTCTACATATTCATTTGCACTTAGCAAACTGGGACAGAGCTCATTTTAGTTGTGCCTGGTTAAGGGGATTTATGGATTATGTGATACAGTATTTCTTTTTAAAACCAACTTTCACAAAAAGGACTCACACATGGCTTATGTAAACTCCTTTAAGGACTGTTGATTGAAGATAATACCATTATTATTATTATCATTTAATAGAAGTAAATTCCATACATGAGCACTGCATCTGTATTACTCCCTTCCCCTCCCTAGTCCTCCAATTTCTCCTTTCTCCTCCCAAATTCATAATCTTTTAAAAATTATTATTGCTATATGTATATACATATACATACATATATACATACATATATATATACACATACATGCACATATGCAAATATAGCCTATTGAGTCTATTGATCTTTGCTCAATATCCAGGGGTGACCATTTGGGATTGGACAACTTATGTCAGAGCTCTTCTCTGAAGGCAACTGATTATCCCTCTCTTGGAAGCCATTGACCTCCTCTATCTCATCCAAGGGTGGGACCATGTAGAAATTCCCCTGTCCCCATTAGCCTGTCAACTGGTATCTTCATTTTTCTGGTTTTCTTTAGGCAACCCTGTTGTTGACAGTTCATGGGTTCATTTTACCTGTCATGTCTCGGGGACTCAGTCTACCAAGAAGCTTTCTGAGCCTCTGGCTTTTATAATCGTTCTGCCCCTGAAGATAATACTGATTTTTTTTAAATCACCCAGTAATAAAATGGTAGAGACTTATATAAAATAAAAACTAAGTGGGCTACATGTGGAGGTATGTCTGTGTACCAGTTACTTTTATAGAGCCATGATGAAAATACCTGAGAGAATAACTTAAAGGAGGAAGGATTGATTTTTCTTACGGTTTCAGAGAGGTTAGTCCATCATCTTTGGCTCCAATGATTCTGGGTCTCCAGTGAGACAAAGCAGCATGGTGGCTGGTGGTGGTACGTGGCAGAGGCTACTCATCTCATGGTAGACAGGAAGCAGAGGAGGTCACAGCATAGCTATAACCATCAAAGGCATATTCCTAAGAACCTATTCTTTCTTCCAGCAAGAGCCTACACCCCAAAGTTTCCAGAACCTTCCAAAATAGTACCACCAGCTGGGGGAAAGCAATCATTCAACATATGAGCCTGTAGGGTGACACTTCATGTTCAAATCATAACAGTGGGTATATATACACATATGCATTTAATGTGGGTATGTATTATCTGGGAAGAGATACTGCTTTAAAAAATGACTCTAAGGTCCCTAGGCTTAGCAGAAATGAGGCTTCCTCAACATCCTTACAGCCAGTGGAGGCCAGCTGAGCAGAGTAGGAGATTTACAAGACCCTGGCTTACTTCATTTCCTCTGTCATGCATGCAGTTGATGAATAAGGTAAATAAATGTAGAACTTCACAGGAAGTTTTCCACCTAATTCTTTTGGTTTGAATTCAAGTCTAGAGTCTATTCCTGACTGCACAGGAAGTTGGGAGTATCTATGAGTCTATTAGATTAAGGAAAATCGTATAGAGAACAATAGCCGTTTTTGATCTGAGTGAGGGATGGAATATATAGAGAGAGTATTTTGGAGCGCTCAGAATGTTGAGGTTAGATTTCAATGTAGAGAATTTTATTTATTAATCCAACAATTGTTTACTAAGCAGCATGTGCCAGGCACATTCTTGGCTCTGGGGATGAGCAAAACAGACAAACATTTCTTTTGCCTGGATGCTTACATTTGAGAAAATAGCTTGAATAAAAAAGGTTCAGTTGAACCGAGGAGCAAGCAAGGATGGAGGACAGAGCAAGGGTTGATGTTTGAGATGTTTCATTTTGAGCCCCATGACTTAAAGCTGTGGATGCCAATGACCACGCCTTTACATACTGGTTTGCATAGTCAGGAGTTTACCGTGAGATTTTTCAACAAAGCACAGCCTCTTGAGTCTTCGGGTTGTTTCTTCTCTGTAACTAGAGAAAGTATGGTGCTTTCCATGTAAGGGTGCTCTGCTTGTTAAATGTAACAAAAAGCATGTGGTACCCAATGCACCTGCCCTACTACATGATAAGCTTCTAGTAAATGAAGGTGAATGACAGTGACATCATGAGGTAGCAGTTACTAGGAAGGAGGGAGGCTTTGTTCATGAAGCTTCCCTAGGCTAATAATTCACCAAAACATGGCAGATTTCACTGAACTTTCTTCTTGTTTTTGCCACCCAGGTGGTCATCAGGCTATTGTTTTGTTTAACTTTTAATTTTTAAGAAACATCAAAATATATGTTTTATAAAATATGTCTTGAAAATGAATGTCAATCTTTAAAAAAATATTGAAACTATAGAAAAGGGTAAATAAAAGGGATAGCCATCTACAACCCCTTCGCATTTAGAAACAAATTATTTTACCATGTTGGTGACTTCCTTCCTGACACTTATCCCTAAATAATCTCAAGCCAAGAAAGAGAGACTGAAGTCCTCAACCCAGCCCTGACTGCTTAGGCTTGGTGTGAACTCTGAATTCTTTCGATAAGAGGTTCTCTCTAAGCAACAACCAACCTGATTTTTTTTTTTTTTTTTTTTTTTGCCTTGATTGGATCCTCAGTCCTAAGGCTCTGTGTCCATTTTAGCTCCTTTATATTACATGTTCTGGAAGCCTCTGTTCTCTGAATACTAAGTAGCATTTTTCTGTTAATTTTTTTGCTTTGGGGGCAGTTGTTAGAACTAGGTATGTTTATGAAATCATACAAAAAGAAAAAAGAAAAAAAGGTGATTTGGCTCTTTCCTAGTACATGGAAATCTGTAACCTTTCCTGGCCCTTGGAAATTCCTCTATGGGTTGAATAACATTAAATGATTATTTATTCAATCAACCTCTCTCCTTTAAGGAATGAAGCATCCAAATAATTACCATGGCCTCATCCTGTGGTAACGGCAGTCCTATGCTCACAAGATGGACTGTTACTGTTAGTCAACCACTCTGCACTCACTTGAGTGTGGGATTCTTTGGTCTATGTGTTTTTTCTCTAAGAGAAAAAGAAACAATAAGATAGAGGTTTTGGTCCAGTTGACAACCTGTCTTAGGGAAGGGTTTTTTCCCGTTGTTTTGAGAATGAAGAATTTCAGGAGAACTTTGTAAGACAGGAAAGCAAGGAAGGAAGAAAGAAAGGAAGAAAAAAAGCAAGCAAGCAAGCAAGGAAGAAAGAAAGAAAGGAAGAAAAGAAAGAAAGTAGCAACTGTGTTTGGGGAGCTTCCTGGCATTTTCCTGAGTTGGGTTCTGATTTCATTTGGATTTTCCCTATCTGCTGAAGTTTACTTTGGCTTCTCATGGGCTTCCTTCCAAGGTCTGTATAATGCAAATTGACAGTGTAAACAAAGCTGTGGGGGGAAATTGGGCGCTTACTGTAACACTTTAAAGGCAAATATTTCCTTTATTCCTACAACTAAGTTTTAAGCACAAGTCTGGCAGAGGAGTTGAAAGGTCTTGTACACACTTCTTGCTTACAGACAGTTGATATGCTAATTAAAAGTCACTCCTAGCTGCTGATGCTGGTATTCCAAAATTCTGTTACCTGGAAATGCATTGCGGCTTTTAGCCATAGGAAAGCATAACAATCAGTATTTAAATGACATTATTTAGTCTTACTAAATTAGACAGGTTTTCTTTATCCTTTATCCCATTAAGCTGCCTCAGAGGTTTTATAATTGAACATGCAAACCAAAACATGTTTTGTGCAGGGAAGGACTCTGGAGCCTGTGAAAATAACACAGAAAGCCACAGCAGTTACTCACATACACAGCAGGGAATACTGTAGCTCAAAGTCTCATAGTGAGGGAGAAGTGTTAGGGGTAACGTGTAGATTTTGCTTTGTGAAATGAGATGGAAGAAATAGGGGATGTAAAAATGCACAGGTAGTTTTAGATAACATTGAACTGTGGTGAGTCACCAAACTCCTAAAATTGGATTTATAACATTTCAGGGTGTCCTAAGGAAGACTTGGGCCATAACCATGAGAGGTCATATCCTAAGTCCCTGAACTCCAGGTTTAGTTCAAAACTGGGACATGTTAGAGAGCCAACACTGGTCTTTTCTTACTTGAATTATGTACCTGTCTCTTAGATTTGGGCAGCATTGATGCTGAGAGTCCAATGCTGAACTTGTCAGAGGATCCAGGCTCCATCTGAAGCCTGTGGGCCAGGCACCTATATATCTTGTTCGTATCTAATTTTATCCACCTATAGAACAGAAGTGATGTTGTTTACTCTGTACATCTCACAAGGATTTGGAGAAGTAGACTTTGTTCCTATTTTATAGATGAGGAAAACAAGGCTTGCAGACGTTGTAGTGCATGTTCTAATATAAGTGGAAGAGCTAGCACACGCAGTGGTGCTTGTCAGCTGAGTTTCTTCCCAGAAAAATGATATTATTATGTATGTGAAGACTCTGAAGACTTCTTTGTGTATGGCCCCCATTTCTCACTTCTGGAGTTTTAAGTTCCTTCTTTCCCAAATGTCCACATCTACTTGTTATCCTTATCTTTTCTCCTATCCTCTTTATACTCTCTTGCTTGTCCTGATATTTCCCACAAGGGAATTAAAGCTCGTTTGGCATGTGTGTTCCCAAATATCCAGGTTTATGTGCCACAGGCTTCATCCCTATGGCCTTGGGCTTCTTGAAAAGAAGGTGTCTAAAACTGATGATCAGTCTTACGATCCAGAGAAGATTGTTTAGTTTAAAACTTTAAGATTTGAAGTTGGGAGCCATAGTGTAGATGAGGATCTCTTTGAGGTCTGAGATCAGATAGGAAAGCAGTTGTCCGTAGATTGGGAACAGGAGTGGAGAGTTAGGGAGGATGCTATGGCAACTCCTCAGGAGTGGAGCAACCTCAGGCAGCCACCTTAAAGCAGTTACTACAGAGCAAGTACTGACATCACAACAGCATCCCACAACAACTCTCTCTCCCCTGGCCCTAAGCATCCTCTTTTTGAGATGACGACGACGAGGTAATATCCACCACTGTGAAGTAGCTTCATGAGACACAGATGGGTTTTAAATATTGCCAGAAGTCACCAGAGATTGGAAACTGGAGCATGCCCGTGCATTTATGAGTCCTTTCCATGGTACCCACACATTACAGCATCTAGTGGAGACTACATTTGTCTCATGTGGCTGCTTGTGTCTTTTGATGGAACAGCAATGAAAGTGTCTTTTCTTCTGGTATGGAGATCTGGAAGCAAATGAAGGATGCTGGATATTCGGAGTGAGAAGGGGAGAAGACAGTAGTGTGACGGAAAGGCAAGGCAGGAGTAGGACTATTGCTTCCTCAGAGAAATGAGATGGAGCCACCCATGAGTGCCTAGTCATGGAAATGGAATTGATAAGGAAGGGAAGAGAAGTCATCACCTGTATTTGCCATAATATCTGTGTGTGTGTGTGTGGGTGACATGTATACAATGTGCTTTCAGCTTGAATTTGAAGGAGACTTGAGAATATTATTTGTCATATTCTTTTGAAAATATTAGTTTTAAGTATGTCATTTTGTTTGGTGGTAGGTATGTAGATTATTAAAGTTTTGTGATTTTTCTTAAAAATAGTTGAGCTGAATATGGTGGCACATATGTTACAGGTATGGATTATATACCTGTAATCTTAGCAACCACAAGGCCGAAGCAGGAAGATTGCTGTAAGTTCCAGGCCAGCCTGGCCAGTGCAGTGAATTCTAGGCCAGCAGGGTTCCACAGTAATAACACACACGCATGCACACATGCATGCATGCACGTACTCACTTAAAGTTGAAGCCAGGTTTTTTTTATTTGGCTGTTATTTTGATCTGTAATCCCACCACCACTAAGAAAGCTGAGGCGGTAGGATCTTAAGTTCAAAGTTCAAACCTAGCCTGGGCTACATAGTATGAGATCCTGTCTCAAAAAAGAAAATGAGGTTAAATTGAACTTAAGGAATAAGTTGTACAGTTTGAATTTCATGTCAGTATGAGGGGCTAAAAATAGATTTCTAAGAGATCTCATTGCTTTCTACATATGCATTTAGTTACAGTGGCATTAGAAGAACCAATTATTAATGAATTCCATTAATATTAGATACGGAGGCCTTGGCTTCTCTGATCATGTACCAGGTTAGAGAAACAACTTCTGAAGTACCATGACTTGAGCCACATGTGTGTGGCTAAGTGGTTTTAGTCTGAAAGAAGTCTGTAGTCGGAATCCTATGCTATCCTTTCAAAGGAGATCTGTCACAGAGCCAGGGCCTGCTGGGAACAGCAGAGGGAAGAGAAGAAAAGACAGGGGTGTGATGGAGATGTAAGACTGTTCCCTGCTCAGAGGAGGTGAGCTCCAGTAGTTCCTGACCAGTGTGTTTGTGAGAACATCTGAAACTTTATAAGGAAGGTCGTAGTTCTCTCAGTATTGTCAAATCATGTGTTCCTAGAATTGAGCTTTGCAGCACAGTTCATAACTATTTTAAAAGGTCCACCTTACTCAGGAGATGTCATGTCTTGGAAAAGTGCTAGAACAAGTCAATGGCATGATTTTTTTTAACTATTCAGGTTTGTTCTGGAGTGACATCACGACCCACTGCATTGTCACCTCACTAGAGTCAACATCCATGAGAGGTAATATGCTGCTCATGTAACCCTCAAAGGATCCTGGGGAAATAATGTTATTAATTATAACATCCTAGCCTGGCTTCTAAAGAAATCTAACTGAAATTAAGTTGCAGCTCTAGGATACCATTATGGATAAATCAGCTATTTCTTAGTTAGCGGGGACTTAGACTTTGGATAGATGAACTTGTAAACACCATATGCTTAACCATAAGCCAAGCGGTGACCTCAGCCCAACTGTCTATGGTGCCTTTGCACCTGTGAACAGTGAAACCCCAGCTCTTATCTCCCCTAAGAGATATTATCACTATGGGGTGAGGGACATTTTGGAAAATATTCAGTTACAGTTCCAAAGGGGGTTAGGATCACCTGTTGTAGCTGACTCTTAAAGTCAAGTGGTCTTAGCTTAACCATCCTCAGTGCCTGGAGATGCACTGCATTTCACTGTTGGGGTGGATTTTTAACTGTTAGAAAGCTTTCTGTTATATGGAGGGCTAATTTATCTTTTAGCAAATTGACTCTAAAGGTGTATCAGATAGAAAAATGTGGACCATATTTATTGATCTATTTACTCCTCCAATAAACAAACCTTTAAATACTTGAAGATGGTGATCACTTCACCTTTCAGTTTCTCCATTCCTCAGAATCCTCAGCAGGTAAGTGTCCTATGGCTGAAGATTTCCACCATCACATTCTGGACAGTTTCTAGTTTGCCAATGTTGTTGTTAAGATATGTCAGAACATGATTCATGTGTTCATTATTAGCTTATTAAATTCCCATCTATGTGCCAGGAAATGGGCTGCAATGGTGAATAAGATAACAAACTCCAGGTTTAAAGAGTAAGGCAATAAACATGTAAACATATGAATATGTAATGCATTTTCATATAATGTTAAGTGCTGTAAGAAAAAAAATCTAGTAAAGAGAAAACACTGACAATAAAACAGAGCTATTTTATTAGAGCAGGGTAGCTGGGTAAGAAATCTCTGAACACACATGCACAAACACATACACAGAGAATATATATATATATTCATATATATATATATATGCACATGCACACAAATTCTCCTGAATATGATATCTTCTCTACTAGATTCTTTAGAAATTTGTGATAAGTAATTTAAAAAGTTATGAGAGGGAGAGGGATGATAGGAGGGAGGGAGGAAGAATATTAAATAGCCTGAAAGAAATGAGTATGCTTAGTGAGAAAGGAATTATTTGAGCGAAGTCCCTATAGGTGTGAGGAGCAATATCAGTGACTGATTCAAGTTGGAAATAACACAATAACACCCTAACTGTGGCATACTTCATCTAAAGAGGTCAGTTCCTACTCAGCTGGAGCAAACAGTTTGAATGCATAATGCAGGCCCAGTATCACCATATGTCTCATTTTTTTCAAGAATAGAAGCAGATCTGGTTTTTACATGAGTTTTTCCCCCCCAGATTTTAAAAACACTGTCGCAGGGACTCCCACTTCCAGGAAGACAGACTAGACACACTTGTCTCCATTGTACCATTAAGCATGACTAAAACCTCTTGGCATTATATACAGCATAGGAGAAGACTCTCAAAGGTATGGGTGTTAGGGTTGGGATGTGATTTGAACCTGAATATCTCATGTGATTATTTAATTGCTGATGGTGGGATCTCTAAGAGATGTTTGGGGCCCTTGTGAAGGGATTAATACAATTCTTACAAGAGTGGGATAATTATTATTTTAAGATTGTGTTGATATAAATAAATGAGCATACATGTTTTTATGCTCCCTCCTTTGTATGTTCACTTGCAAGACCACAGGGGCCCTCACCAGAGGCAGAGCAGATGTTAATGCTAGACTATTGGCGTTCCAGAATGATGTACAAAAATAAACTTCTTCCCTTAAAAATCACCTACTCTCTCCCATGTGACCCAGCTATACCACTTTTGGGTATATACCCAAAGACTCTATTACAGAAATAGTTGACGTTGCTATACTACTCTCAATGGCTAGGAAATGGAACCAGCTTGGATCTCTACCAATGAGCCAATGAATGAAGAAAATGTGGTATATATACACAGTGGAATTTTATTCATCTGTAAGGAAAATTTAAATCATAACATTTGCAGGGAACTGGAAATTATGTAACTTGTCATAACCCAGACTCAGAGACAAAGACTGCATGTCATGCTTCTTCATTATATGCAGATGATAAAATTTCATTTTTATGTATGTGTGGAGATGTGGGTATTGAACATGAGAATTATGTGGAATTACAGAAAGAAATGCCAGAAAAGACCATGAAAGATAAAAAAGTAGACTTAAGAGAGAGGGTAGGAGAAAAAAGAGCAAAGATCAGTGGAGTACATGTGACAGGAAAACAGATGTGGGGCTATGGGAGGGAGAGAGAGGACCAGCAGGCGGGTATCTGGGGTTGAGGAAGGGTGTGGTAAAGGAGAATCAACAAAGTATACATTAAAATGACATGTTGAAACCCATTACTTGTATGCTGATTTAAAAAAACATACAAGAAGAGCCCAATTGTAGGCATTTTATTATCACAAAAATGCATCAAGATGAGGAAAAAGGAGAGAAACCAGCTAGGACCTTAGGACCCAAGATAAATTCTTGTGTGTTCTCTTTACCTCCTGTGTTCCTATGAGGAGACAAGGAAGCCGAAACATCAATGGACCCAGACAAAACAAGCTCCAGGTAAAGCTGGTCTACTTTTCTTGTCTTTTTTGAGTCCAGTTTATGTTGCTCAGCTAGAGTTTGGACTTCTGACATGTGGTTGACCTGCCAAGGGTCACATCATCAAAGAAACCTGAATATCCATCTCCTAGCAGTTAGCACATACCAACATCGCCTCAGGTGGCAGTGAGATTTTGTGTCCACATTTCCCCTCCATGCTGGGATTTTGTCTGGCTGTAACTTGCACATGTCTTGTGCATGCTGTTACAATCACTGTGAGTTCTTATGTGCAACAGTTCTGTTATATCTAGAAAACTATTTCCTGAATATTATCAACCACCCCTGGCTCTTACAATGCACTCTCTTCTGTGAAGATCCGTGAGAGTTGGAGGAAGGGCTGTGTTATATATGCCCCATTTAGGGCTGAACGCTCCATGGTCTCCTACTCTGTACATGTTGACCCGTTGGGGAGTGGGTGGGTGTGTCTCTGTTAATTGCCATTTACTGCAAGGAGAAGCTTCTCTGATGAGGGTTGAGAGATGCTCTAATTTATGAGTAAAACAGTAAATCATTAGAAATAGTTTTAATAACATGTCTATTTAATAGAATAATGGTATTTGGTTCTTCCATGTCTACCCACAGGTTCTTGGTTCCTTTACCATTGTCAGGCATGGGCTCTATCTTATAGCGCAGGCCTTAGATCCAACCTGAAAGTGCTTGGTTACTCCTGTAACATGCATGCCACTATTGTACTAGTGTCCCCATCTTGTCAGGCCAGTTGTTGAAGCTTGTAAAGTTCACAGCTAGATTAGATTAAGGATTGCTTTTCTCCATTGACAGCATGAATGGCACCTTCCAGCACCATAAAAGCTAATTAGTATGGATGAGACTTCCAGGAGTATCAAATAGAGTTTTCTTTAGCCTTGAACAGAAAAGGGGAAGTCTATGAGCTAGAAAAAAATTGGATAGCAGATAGCATAGAGCTATTTAAGACAATTATATAATAATCAAAGATAGATGAAGGAAGGTAAAGTTTTTACAGATCACTTTAACTAGTGATACAACAATAGCATATTGTGATAAGTTACAGATATATAATGTAATATCTGGAACAACTTCTAACAATGATATGTACAGCTAAAAATGTATGATGTATGCTTTAAAACAGAATTCTAAGAAATGTCCAAGAGTCAACAGAAACAGAAACCAGGAAAAAAAAACCTAGGGAAAATAAAGTGCAGAGTTAAGCCTTTAAATATTAAAGATTACCTTATATGTAAATTGTGTAAACATAGAAATCAAATGATAAAAATTTGTAGGGTGAATTAAAAACGTGACCTAGCCATGTGCCATGAACTAGTTATATAAGAGCATAGCAGGAAAGTGAAGGTAAAAGACATCATGCTGATACTACTTCAAATAAAGTCAGTGTGATAGCTCATCTTGATTTTCAACTTGATGAGATTTAGAATCACCATGGAAATAAACATCTGAGCTTATCTGTGAGGGAGTTTCTATATTGGCTTAATGGACATGGAATAACCCACCTCAAATATGGACAGCATCCCTGGGCTTAGGGTCCTGGGCTGATTAAAAAGGAGAAATCAAGACAAGCATCAACATCCATCTATCTTTGCTTCCTGACTGCTGATGCACTGTGACTCTGCTTCATTCTCCTGCCTCCATGACACCCCCAACAATGATAGAATGTACCCCAGAATGGTGAGCCAAAATGATCTTCCTTGCTTTTCTCAGGTAGTTTACTACACCAACACAGAAAGTATCAAATGCAGTAGGTGTAGCCATGATATCAAATTAATTAAATCTTAATGCAAAGGTTATTATCACAGAGAGTGGCATCATTTAATGATAACAACTAGTGCATCAAGAGAACCCAGTAATCCTGACTATATATGATCAGAACAATGGGGTTCAAAAGCATAAGACATATGCCAGGTGTGGTGGCTTACATCTGTGGTACCAGCAATAAGGAGCTTGAGGCAAGAAGATTGTGAGTTTAAGGTTAATCTGGATTGCACAGTGAGTTCTAGGATAACCTGGGATTCTAGCTAGACTTTATCTGAAAAGAGTGTGATGCAAAAACTGGTAGGCTGAAGGAGAAACAGAGAAATCTGCATATATAGCTAGCAATTTCACATTCCACTCGACAACTGGTAGAACACCAAAATTGGAAACCTTCAAAGATGAGTGCAATAATCACCTAGGCTACCATGGCAAAACCCAGACATTGGATGGCTGAAACAACATAAATTCGTTTGGTCCTGTGCTGGAGGGTGGAAGTGCGGGGGCAGATACCAGAGGCATGGTTTCTCCTGAGACTTTTTTTCTCTGGCTTTCAGATGTCTGCTTTATTGCTCACAGTCTCTTCACATTGCCTTGTCCAATGTGCAGTTGCATATACCTGACCTTCCCTCCTTTGAGTGAAGACACCAGTCATTTTATGAGACCTTACTCTATGACCTCATTTAACCTTATACGCCTCACTAAATACCTCATTTCCAAGTATGGTAGCATTGATGGTTAAGGCTTTGATATATAAATTTTGGTAGGGCAGAAAGGGATATGATCCAGACAATAGCAAGATGGAAGAACACTATAGTATTGTCATCTAACAGGAGCTATTGACATTCATAGAACATTTTACCCAACAGCAGCAGAATGCAGTTTTTTCCCTTGGTACCCATGGAACACATATCAAGAGGAACTTTATTCTGGGTAACAAAAGAAATCTAAAATAACTGAAATCACAAATACTTTGTTCACTACCCCAGTTGGAACCATACTAGAAATAAGTAACAGATAATAGGAAATTGTCCAAATATTTGTCAACTAATCACCCATAAGTTACAGAAGGAGTTTTATGAAACCAAATTATTTGTTAAACTGAATGGAAATGAAAATACAATTTATCAAATTTTTTAGAACTCAGCCAAAGAAATGCTGAGACTACATAACCAAATTCAGGTACCAACAGAAGAACTCTCTCCAGTCCATAATCGAAAGTCACACTTCAAAAGCCTAGAAAGCAAAGAGCAAAATAAATCTAAAACAAGAAAAAAAGGGAAGAATAAGGAGCAAAGTGAAATTGAAAGTAAAAAAAAATAATAGAGGAAACAGTGAAACAAAGGAATGAATGCTCCCTTTGAAATGTCAACACAGTTGACAAATTTCAGCCAGATCTATAAAGAAAAAAGACAAATTTCCAATGTGAAAAAATGGAATAGAGGACATTATTACAGATTATATGGACACAAGTTAATAAAGGAATACTACAAAATATCCCGGCACTTAGAAGAGACAAGTCAACTCCTGAGAAATACAATCTACCACAACTCAGCCAATATGAGAGGCAATGTAAGTTCCACATCTAATAAGGAGATTGAATTGATAATTTACATACTTCTCCAAAAGAAATCCCCAGACTTATATGATTGATTGTGCTGGAGAATTCTACCAAAGAGAAGCATTAATACCAATTCTAGGGAATTAAAAACAGGGGGATAACTTCTGGATTTGTTTTATGAAGTTAATATTACCAAAAATCAAAGAACAATAACACAAAAAGAAAGAAAAAGAAAACTAAATCCTAGTGTCCTTAATGCCTGTGACATAGAATTTAATACACATCATCAAAAATGGAATGGATGGTATGATGACTGTAAATCTGGCTTAATATTAAAAGATAAGCATGATCAACATATTTACCAACTGAGGAAAAAAATCACATGCAGTTACATACAATTGATATGGAATTGTTGAAAGAATGTAGAAAGAATAGCTAACTAAGTTCAATATTCATTCATAACAAATCTTGAAAAAGAATACATGGGAACTTCCTCAATTTGAAAAGAACATCTTCCAAATATACTTAACTAAAGTTCAGTCCCTAAGAGGAACAATGAATAAATTAGACTTTATGAAAATTGAAACATTTTTTTTCTATAAGAAATCTTCTTAAGGGGATGAAGAGACAAGCTATGGAATGGAAGGCAATTTACAATATTAAGCAAAGATTAGGTATCTATAATGTATAAAGAACTCTCTAAACTTAATGTAAAATGAAACAAGAATAGAAAGAAAGACACAGCAAACTGTTGTTTCAATGGTCAAAACACATGGAAATATATTTTGCTGAAAGGGGGAGAAGGGCAGTAGATAAGCACATTAAATGATGCCCAGTATCATAAGCATCAGGAAAATGAATTTCTCTGAAGAAAGTCTATGTATCAGAGTTGGTGTAACAGAAGACTTACTATCTCCAGTGTTTGCAGTGGTCTAGAGAAGATGATCACTCACACATTAATGATGGCAACATAAAATGTTATGGGGAACCTGGTCATCCCAAAAGCAACTCAAACACACATATGAGCCCCCAGTTACAGTTTTGGCCATTTATCCCAGTGGCCAAGAAGATAGGTTTACACAAAATTCTCTGTTAGTTTCTTTGTGGGTGATTTTATTATGATATCCCCCAACCAAGGATAACCCAGATGTTTCTGTGAGTGAATGGTTAAAAAAAATCAATACCGTGTAATAACTTCCCACTAATTAACAAGGAACAAATTACTTATATAGACAACATTCTGCATGGATCTCTAGCAAACTAAACCAAGTGAAGAAGCATTCATTAAAATTTACATATTGTGTTATTTCATCCCACCTTCCTGTGTCTTTGTGTGTGTGTGTGTGTGTGTGTGTGTGTGTGTGTGTGTGTGTGTAGGTATTTTGATCTTGATCTCATTCTAATCCTCCTATTTCCACTTCCCAAGTGCATGTCACTACTTCCAATCTATATTATACTACTGAGATAGAAAAGTTAGAGAATAGTGAACAGATCTATGGTTTTCACTAGTGAGAGCTGTGAGGAAAGAAATGGGTGAGGTTGTAAGAGGGCAACTTGAAGTATACTTGGGATTGAAGTGTCTGGCATCTTAGCACCTTCAATGTCAATATTCTGATTATGAATAAGCATTACAGCTTTTATAAGACATTACTTTTGAACTAGAGAGATAGCTTAGTGGGTAAGCATGAATGCTACTCTTCTTGACGACCTGAGTTGGTCCTCAGTACCCATGTTAGGCTACTCACAATCATATGTGACTCCAACTCTAGGTGGTCTAATACCCTTTTCACATAATACCCACACTCATAAATAAACAATAAAATAAATCCTTAAAAGGCATTACTTTTGGTGAAAACTACTCAAAGGACACGAGATATCTCTGTATTATTTTTTTACAACATGTAAGTTATATATAAGTGTATAAGTAACTCAAAATGAAGATTTAATTGAAAAGAACCTCACATTTAGCCAACAAAAATGTGTGTTTGGGCCATGTGTGTGTGCACTATCAGTTTGCACTCTCTGGTCTATAACAAAGTATAAAGAGGACACAGGGAGAGAGATGATTTTGAAAGTTGGAGACACTGTGATAAGAGAGATTTTGTAGACCTGTGGGCAGAGATACTTCATAACAGCTGTGGAATATGTTAAAAACGAATGGAAGAAGAAGAGGGACTTTTGTTATTGGTGTATCTTGCTTATGTGTTTGATGAGCTTTTCTAGTTCAAGAATACGAAGGTTGAAGTTAACCAATGTGTTTCTTTAATAATGATAATTCCATGAGACCGAGTCTTGTAGATCCAAATTTAAGGCTGTTATAAAAACATTGTATTTAAAGACAATCCTGAAAAGAGCTCAACATATTACGTAAATTGGGGATTTAAGAGTTAAGTGGGTACATGTATGGATATAGTAGACAGTGTCTTTTACCTTGCAGACCTTTGCTATCTACTTCCTATTGACATGGGTTCCCATAACTAGTCTCTTTTCCTAGTAAGGAGAAATTGGGCTCTGAGCAGATCTTCATTCCCTATTCTCCTTTCTTGATTTCAATTTGTCCCTAGAATTCTAAGACAACAGAACTCTGTACATGTGTGGATATATTGTTCCTATATTGTTCCCTGAATCCAGTGGCACTGGATGGAGGAATTCCATGAGGTGCTACAAGGTTGGCTTGATCACTTGGCCTAGAGCACACTGCAGAGTTGGGGTAGCGTTTGATCTTTTTGTTCTTTGCCATCAGTCTGAATGTTCTTGTGGCTCCGGACTCACTGACTGCTGATTCTGGGCAGGAGGTGAATGAGCTCAGGTGTGTGGAATTGAAAGGTAATGAGAATGATTAATCAAATTCCTTCCAGTAAAGGCTGCCACGTGCCGGGCTCTGTCCTGGATAACCCTCCTACATGGGAATCAGAGGTTGGGCTCTGCCCTTAGGTATTTGGTGTCTGAGGGTAGACATCTGTGCTTGAAGTGAACGGAGAGTGACTGGGGGCCTCTTTTGGCATGGTGTCACTGCTTCATCATGTCACTCTGCCAAGGTTTGCTTGCAATCTCCTCAGGCCATGCTCATTTAGTTATGGAAAATAGGTGAACATGAGTTATGGGAAATGCACTTAGCTGTTGAGACAAGATGGCCCCAGTGGTGAGCCTCTCACATGGTGGAAAGCCCCACACAGTGGTTAAGTGGTAGATTGGCATAGAAAGAGATACGTGGGGAATAAATCACTCTATTCTTGGCATATTTATTTACTCACCTGATTATATTTCTCTTTTGCTTAGCTTTTATTTAATCTAACTCTGGGTAAACAGATACAAGTAGAAATCGTTTTCTTGATGAGATGCCTATGAAAGATACATACTTTCCTTTGTAGATTCAAAAGATCTTTACGGTTTACAATGTAAAATACAGCAAGATACATGGATGTACATGCCTTTAATTCTTTGAGTTTAAATTATGACCTGGTGACCAATGAATTAGCCATTTGAGGGTATAAATTTCTTCACAAGTAAATTGGCTATCATAATGTCACCAGCTATAGCAAAAGGTAGAGAACGATTTCTGTTACATGGTGAATCCTTACATGTTACCCAGCTTCTAGCCGAGGGAAATTCTTAAACTCCTTGGTAAAGAGTGCATACATACAGAGTACATATCCCTACTGACTAATGCTTTGATTTTCATGGGCGCTGCCTATAAGAAGCTCTGACTTCTAGCATATGGTCTGTGTAGTAGAAATTGCTGCACAAACCTTGAGGGACAGCTGTTGAAAGAAGAGCCAAGAAGTCTTTAGAGGATAAGGCAGTGAGGCGCCCTTTCCAAGTTTCTGCCATGCCGAATATGTGTGTGTCATTTGCTCTAGAGTGCAGAATGAGGCAATTGGTTGAACATACTGTGTGCCTGTGAGGTAGGTGCTTGAGCACAGGGCAGGACACTTCTCCCACTGTTGCTACATGGCATGCATACACAGCAGGATTTCCTTCAGGCTGAAAAAGAGATGCTTGGTTACATAACCACTTTCACCAGAAAATGGTAAACATCAGCCTTCATATGTTCCTAAGAGAATGTGTGACTGTGGGCAAGTCATTTAATTTTTTCCAGGATCACAATTTATTTTGCTGTGATAGGAGAGGCCTGAACCATACCAATAAATTTGTAACGTTTATATTTATTTTTAGAGAATTGATTCTTTTCTATTGAAATCTGATTTAGATACTCCAGATGTAAAGCATGACTAAAGGAGTCCTACTCTGGTGGAGGATGTTAGGGTAGGAGGAGGGCTCCCCCCCCCCCACTGCCTTCTTATGTCTGGAGATCCCAGGGGTGCTTTAAGGATCCTCTGGGGTCCCATGGAGCACAGTTGTAAAACCACTGGGTTCTGAAATTGCTCAGGTGTCTTCAATCATTTGGTAATTCCATAATGTACAGATTGAGAATACTGCTTAATTTACCTGTCACTCTGCTTCTGCTTTAAGACTTGGTTCAGAGTGCATAAATTAGAAATTTTGGTTAAACTTGATTTAGTATCATTTTACAAGATCGAATGGCTTTTTCTTCAGGAAAACACTAAACGGGAAATGATGCAGGTGCAGCAGGAGGGCATGGAGGATCCTGGGCCTGGGCTTAGGAGGCTGTGGTGGTTTCCACTGGAGGGTTCAGCAACTGTCTTAGGGGCCAGGGTCGTGGTTATGGTTGTGATCAAGGCTGTGGCCATGGTCAAGGGCACAGGACTTGTGGAGGTAAAGCCAAAGGCAAGGAGTGGATCCCTGTCACCAAGCTGG